>JBBBDQ010028874.1:682500-718240 GCA_037127315.1 Ascarosepion bandense | reverse complement strand
GTGTGTGTGTGTGTGTGTGTGTGTGCGTGCGTGCGTGTGTGTGTGTGTCTATATGTTTTTATTACAAATCGACAATTTTTATTTGATTCTCTCCAAACTTCACACAAGTATTATTTAGGCTTTCGGTCAGGTCATGGGCTACTTATTTGTTCCGATTTCCGCCCGATACTGGAAATCGATACCCTGATATCCGATCAGGTTTGATCAAGATCAGGATTTCAGCCCTTTTATCGTGGTTCTTGCTGTAGAATTTGCTCTAACTTGGTAAAATTATAGTTTTTAGTCTCAAACATTAGTAGATCTTCTCAGACGACTCATTTTCCTCGATTTCGGAAATCGATACCCCCGATATTCTATCGAATCTGATGAAAAACCGATATTCAGCCATCAATATTGGCACGATAAGTTTTCATGGACTTAGGTTATTTTATCCTTATTATTTGATTACGATATTGAAAATCGATACCCCGATATCTTATCGGGTCTGACCAAAGCAGGTTTTCAGATCTTTTATTTTGGTTTTTGCTTCGAGTTTTGTTCTAAGGAGGTATAATTCTAGTTCTTAGTCTTAACAATCTACATTTTTCGTGCCAACGTCCAAAGAGTCTGAGCTCCAGGACCATGGATTAGTTTTAGAGCTTTCATTATACCCGAGCAACGCCGGGCTGTACTGCTAGTTGTTAATAAATAAATTATAACTATTTTTAAATGGGGAATTGCTATTCAATCACCCTATATATATATATATATATATATATATATATATATATATATATATATATTATCCTGCGTCTTAAACCCAACTCGAATTTCATGCACTATGCAGTCATCAGATGCATGTTATGAACGGTGCGTTTCTAGATTTGAATTTTGATTTTTGGTTCTCTCGTTATTTAAGGTTGTTATGTAATCTAAATCTTGGGTGCCATTTCTATAATTATTAAATGCACAATTTAAATTGTTTTATACTGAAACCTAATTATGAAACCTGTCATGGCGGACAGACATAATCTCGCTGCTGACCTTGAGCGGGATCTACACTCTGTGGTGAACTGGGGCAAGAAGTGGCTTGTCAACTTCAATTCCTCTAAGACCAAGCTGTTGTCTGTCAACCATTACAGGCAACCTCTTCTGCCTCCCATAAGCATGGACCAGATGATTCTCCCGGAGAGTAATACACTACGCCTCCTCGGACTTACCCTGTCCTCAGACCTCAAATGGAAGTACTATATTGAATCCATAGCAAAATCTACTGCTAAGAAGATTGGGTCACTATGTCGATCCAGGATGTTTTTTCCACCTGAATCCATCCTGCATATATACAAGTCAACCATCCGTCCGTGCATGGAGTACTGCTGCCATTTATGGTCAGGTGCCTCTGCCGTTCTCCTCAGTGTTCTTGACAAGCTCCAAAGGAGAGTCTGTAATGTGATAGGTACTTATCTGGCGACTCGACTGCAGCCACTTTCCCATCGTCGAAATGTGGCCTCCCTCTGTCTCTTCTATAAATACTTTCATGGCTTCTGCTCGGATGAGCTTAAGTCACTGATGCCTCCTCAACAGGTGTTTACCCGTGCAACCAGACTGGCAACTGGGTCCCACCCATTCACAGTCAGGTTAGCCAAATGCAGACGACAATTCTACTCCTGCAGCTTCCTCTCTCGCACTTCCCGCCTGTGGAACTCACTCCCGTATTCTTGCTTTCCTGACGGCTACGACCTCCAGAAATTTAAAAGCAAAGTTAATACTCACCTACTAACCACTGGCCTCTAGCTCTCTCCCCTCCCCTGTATAACCTTCCCTTTCTCTCCACTTATGTATCTGTCATCGCACCTGCTTTCTCAGCTTTCTATTGCTCCTTTCTAACTAGTTTGTACTCCTCACTCTTTTCTAATTAATCTTTCTACATTTATGTAACCCCCTGCACATCAGTGGCGTTTCTGCCTTGCTCGGGGTGAAATGATTAAAAAAAAAAAAAAAAAAGCAAATCTGTAGAAGCTATTCAAAAAGAAAATTAAGAAAAAAATTAGGGTCAGGTTTTCGACGTCGATTTTAAGAGACAACTTGTATTCATTTCTTTTTTACTCTGTTATTTTATTGGTAAATAAATGTATGCTAAAATATCTGTTTGCGTATCTGCGTGTATACCTATGTATATTTATTCATACACATATCAAATTAACTACGAAATCTCCACAAACATTCTCAAATGCCTATAATAGATAACAGAAGCGATTGGTTATCCCAATGGCTTTCCATACTTAATACATCTCGCCTCCACTCTCTCGTGGTCATGTGAGACGCCACAAACTGTAGTGAGATTTTCGCTTCTAGCACGCGCGCACGAGCTCGCCAATCTTCCATACAAACAAAATAGACGACTACTACAATCGGTCGTCCGCGAACTACTTAATACACCCAATACAACTGTCATCTTTGATAATGGCTGATGTAAGCCAAAAACTCGGAAAGGATTAAATAAAAAAAACATGTGATATTGTGATTTTCTTTCCTCTTTCAACGATACTGCTATTAAGCTTATCAGACGATGTGGAAAAAAATTACATAAATTAAATCGACAAAACTTGTCTATATTATTTAATTATGCTCTCATTATTATTGAGCTCTCTGGAGAAGATAATTTTGAAAACAGTTTCCACTTCTGCTATATGCGTGACTCTTCAGAAATGAATTGAGTTCTTTCGGTGACTGGCGTGTGTATATACTGCTTATACACGTTAAAATTTCCCTTCTCTGATTCCATGCGTCGATGACTTAGGGCGTAGCGATTCCGACTGACACCAAATCGGTCGAGTTTCGATCCCGGCCAGAAGCAAGTGGATGCGTCTAGCCACACTGATGAGCTGTGATACAGCGAAACAGGCTTGTATGTGGATGACTAATATATATATATATATATATATATATATATATATATATATATATATATCGAGAAATCGGGGAGCCAAGTTCAAATTCCAGTTGAATTTGTTGTATTCACTTACGCGCAAATATCCTTGGGGAAGGTATTAATCCATCACTTCCCTTGGCAGCCAGCCTCCCGCACAAAGTAATGGCAACCTACTGTGGAATAATGTTCTGCCGAGTCAGTCATGTCTCTTTCGTGACTTGGGAAGCAAGGCACGCAGTCCATTATTTAGGCTAATCGCCAAGGTGGAGAGGGAAATGGAGAACCTGACTCTTCGCCGCCGGAAAAGTATTTGCTCTCCCTACAACCATCTGTGAATGCTATGTCAACTCATTTTAATGAGAGGAAATACACTCAATCAACAGGGTCCGCTTCCGATTTGATACACTTTTGTGAAGTAAACTAAATTAATATTGTTTTCATTTAAATTGTTTTAATTACCCAAATGTTCTTTTAATATAAGCTTTAATTTGTCTTCTTGAAAATAACACCAACATTAAAACATGAAAGCTAAATTTCAATACTTAGAATTTAATATGAAAATTAGGTAGTACAGCGATTTTTTAAAATATCATTTAACAAAATTTAACATTATTAATAAATGATATTCAATATTAGTTTTTTTACATATCTTTGAAAATAATTTTGATTGGTTGTTGGTTGGTTGTTTTGTTTTATGGCAAATCAACTTCGGGGGTTCATTTATTGCCCACTAAATTTTATTTATTTATTGCTGGTAATACCCTTTTACTTTTCAACGATTTCAAGTTTTGTGTTTAGTAATACATTTTTCTTTTCGAGTATCAAGATTCATTGGGATTTGTTGTTTTTAAGGGCAGGGTCCCCATTTTTGTGCCAACCTCCAAAGGATGTGAGCTCCAGGACCATAGATTTGTTTTAAAGCTTTCATTACACCCGAGCAACGCCGGGCTATACTGCTAGTTATCAATAATTAACATTTTTATTACACAAAAATATTTATCCTGAAAAATGCTGCGTTGGATACAAGAACCCTTCACCCCTATATATATATATATATATATATATATATATATATATATATATAATATTAACTAAAGCAACAACAATACCAATAGTAAGAGAACTAACTCTACCAGAACTAGTATTAATCAAGCTATAATTTAAATAGTCTTGTATAACCCTCCGAGAACAAACTCGGAGGGATAGTAAGGGGAAGCAAAAAAAGTACATGAACAAAAAGTCAAGCACTCGTAAGAAAGAAAAAACCCCATGACGAAAACCCTAACACTAAAACGCTCAATACGAAAGTAGAGCAAACAAAACCAGAAAATCTAAGCAAGAGCCAACAACCAACCACGGTTTCGCCTAAGGGCTTGTCATGGAAATTGGCACAATTATATGGTAAAAACCGTTTTCACCATTTAATTTTCATTTCAACTTATCACCCGATGAGAAGCAAACGTAGCAGCTTCGAAACGCGAAAATCTTTGTGTAGTGATACTATCAATTTATAAACCATTGTAGCAACCATTACAATATAATGCTCTACGCTGTATCGAGCACTCTTTATAAAAGTAAATGCATGAACAGTAGGTAAAAAAACCTAAGTGTTCTGTAACTGTGTTACAATATATATATATATATATATATATATATATATATATATATATATCCATTAATGAATAAGAACGAAAAAAATAATTGAAACGTTCAAAACATTAATTTAAAACAGTGCTCAATATAAAAACAGACCAATGAATATTTATTATTAATTATTAGAATATGTATATTTATCAAGATATACTTAATAGCTCTGATATATTGCACTGAGCATTGTTTTATTAACACTAGATAAATATTTGTATATGGGTGTGTACCTGCGTGTATACCCATATGTATATTTATTTATATCCATATATATATATATATATATATATATATATATATATATATTAGTAATTATTACGCTAGAACATGTGCAAACTACAAACTACTACAACATTGTACATTTTGTTTCGACATTGAAAGAACAATGTCTCATCAAGCAGTTGTAGGTTGTAGTTTGCACATGTTCTAGCGTAATAATTACTAATATATATATATATATATATATATATATATATATATATATATATATATGGATATAAATAAATATACATATGGGTATACACGCAGGTACACACCCATATACAAATATTTATCTAGTGTTAATAAAACAATGCTCAGTGCAATATATCAGAGCTATTAAGTATATCTTGATAAATATACATATTATACCACGCCTATAACACGACTCGGACTTTCATGTACGCAGTCATCAGGTGCATGCACTTGAAAATTGCGTCGTGCATTAAACTCCGTCTGCATTCATGTTGTGGAGTAGTTTTCGCACTGAAAGTTATAATCGGGCTATGTTGGTTGCTAATCAACTGAACGCGCCATAAATGTTAGGAACTTGGTAATCTTCCACTGAAAGGTTAATTTGTGGGGTTACACAGACATACGTATCCATGGAATTAGAAGTAGGCGGTTAATAACTTAGTGTTCAACATCTTCGCGACTAGTCTGAATACCCCCAGCTGATATGACGCCTCCTGACTCTTTTCCTTTTCTTTTTTCTTTTTTCCTTTTTCTTATTTTTGTATTTTTTATCTTTCTCTTCAGTTAAAGAAAATGCTTATTCCGGCAAAATTTTTTGTACCAAATGGAAAGAATATTGTGTGGTTCGATGAAATGAGCTAATTAAGCTCATTGAAATGAATTATAATTTATAACCAATGACGTGTTGATTTTTTCTTTTATAAATATCATATTGCAATGGATAACATCCACTGAGTTCTCTATATAAATATAACATAACATATTTATATTAAGTTGATCTTGTTATCCTCGCCGTTTACATACTGGACATCTATACCTATATATATATATATATATATATATATATATATATATTAAAATAGTATGTTATATATGTAGTCCACTATGTTAACATGTATGCTTATTTCAACTTGTAAACCCTTTATTTTATTTATTTATTTATCCCCATGCCTACACCCCTAAAATCCAAGTTTTCTTGTTATCAGTTTTTGCGTAAAATCTGCTACCCAAAAGCTTTGGTCAGTTAAAGACGTTTTCCGAATAGTGTCAAAAGGCGCAAAAGTAAGCTTCTTTATTTCCGGCTGTTACAGATGGCCGGAGATTTTGATGGCGGAAATTGCAGGCTAACTTTTCCGATCGACACAATAAGTGAATCTGCGCCTATTAAGGGAAATGCTTCGTCAGCCAATTATTCTAATAATGGCGGCTATCTACAATTTCCCGCAAAACTTCCTTGTGAAGTATTCCATTTTTATTTGTGTTTTTACTAAGCATGTATTTGAACAAGATCGTGTTTCGCATTAAAACCTCAATAGAGATATTCGCGCGGGTTTTGATGTTAATTTCCTTGGAAATGTTGCTAGAAAAATTTGATCAAACGTGTGATGAATGCGTTCGCGTCTGTGTAGGGCTGGCCTAAAAAATCATCAAAGGCACCACATACACACACACAAACACACACGCGCGTGCACACAGACACACGCACACACACACACGCTCACGCAGACACACAATGGAATCATTAATTATACATTATGCAGTATTTATGTAATAACTACTGCACAACGTTGCCATATCCCCTCAAAACCTGGTAAGACCCTTTTTTGTCTTTTTTCATGTGCCGTGGACCTTTAGGACGTAGATGATTATGGCCTTTCATATTCTCCTCTCCCTTGTAGCTCTTAATACATTTTGTCTTTTTGTTATTTCACCCAAATTCTATTCTGCTAACTATTTGCTCAATCCAATAAAGTACGTTATGCGCTGCTTCCATCTGTCTGTCTTTCCTGCAGTCTCCCTTGTGAGTATCAGATTTTCCAAGTCCCCCTTCTTTATTACGTGTCCCAGAAATGTCAACTGTTTTTTTGATATTACGTATGTTTCCTTTTTTGTTTCAATTTTCCCCAAAACCTTGTTTTTGATTACATGTTCGGTCCATGGTAGCTTCAACATCTTTCTGTAGTAGCATATTTCTGTTGCTTTGAGTCTCTCCTTCATCTTTGAGGAGATTGTATTGCATTTGATGCCAAACAGGAGGACAGACGGATAACAGAATATGAACAAGGCAACCGCGCTGTACACATCTGAGGATTGATCAAGTGATGGCATTACTTGAAACTGAAACGCAGTCATCATTTATATATGTACGTATATATGTATGTATGCGTTATGGTGCCATTTTACGAGGAATGGACTCTTCCTCTTACTGTATATAATTACATGCGTGACTTCTGGAAGGCAGATGACGGCAGTTAAGTCTGCTTTGCGCATTGTCAAACTCTCTGCCTTCGGTTGGAGAGTAATAACCCAGTCGAGGTTCCGCCAAAGTGTAGAGTCTCGTCTAGGGAAAATTAGACATAAATTTTTACCCGGGCTCATATGGCCCGGATTACCCACATTAAAAAGGCTTTGTGTTTTAAAAATGTCTTAAGTAGGAAGACAACTAAATACTAGTTGACGGCAGTTAAGGACAACAGCTGTACGCTGTTAAGAGCTGTAACAGCCAGCTACGATAAGCAGCGTAAGTGTACCTTTCGGACTTACTTATTTCTAGGTACTTTATTACTAACACTTATTTGTATCTATGTTCTTGTTATACTAATACACTATTTTGAACCTACCTTCAGTTTTCCATGTCTTACTTCCAACCAAATCAGTCACTACAACTTTGTAGCAAAGTTTTGCCACAGTAACTCCACAACAAATTGGCAACAAAGATTTGCGTTAAGATTTGCCGCAACAAATTAGCAACAAAGATCCACAACACAAATTCAATGGCATGCTGCTTTGTATGCCTTTTTATGTCAGACTTCCTTTTGTCAGACTGCTAAAAAGATTTTAAAAAATGTATCAGCATCTACTATCATGTAACTAACACCACCTCTGATATGGACCAATGTGATAAAATTGGAAGCATTATTTTTGGAGTAGCTTTTCTGTGTACATTCATTTATCAGTCTTATCTTATCTATCCTATCTATATAAAAAAAATTTCCAAGCTGTCCTTCCTAATGGGTCCCAAAAACCTGAACTCTCTCTTCCTGACGTTAATATTAAGTGTCTTTTTTGTTGCTATTGTCTCTCAAAATTTGTCATTGCTCACATGTTTGGTCCATAGTATTTTCTGTATCATTCTGCAGAATACCATTGTTATGATGCCCTCCTACTAGGAATGGACTCTTCCTCTTACTATATTATTACCTGCAAGCAGGCAGTTAAGTATGGCAGTAAAGTACAATAGCTAGTACACAAAGCCAACTTCTGTTCAGGCAATGAGCAGTGTAACTGTACCATTCAGACTTACTTATTTCTAGTTACTATTACTAACACTTATTTGTATCTATGTTCTTGTTATACTAATACACTGTTTTGAACCTACCTTCAGTTTTCCATGTCTTACTTCCGACCAAATCAGTCACTACAACTTTGCAGCAAAGCTTTGTCACAATACTTCCACAACAAATTGGCAACAAAGATTTGCGTTAAGATTTGCCACAACAAATAAGCGAAAAAGATCCACAACATTCTGTTTCATTGAAAATGACAGACAAGCTATTATCATTGGATTTTTCAGAGCTCAAATTATATAAGAATTGTCCAAAGGTTTTGTATTTTAGAGCGCTTTTGACTATACTTTTAGCCATTATCAAGAATGATTTTTGTTTTACTTATATGTGTGAAGTTTATATATATAGAGTCATGTGTATGTTAAGTCCCGAAGACATTGTTACCGTGTCCATAATTGATGTTATTAAGTGTTATTAATGCCTTCATTATTTTAAATCTTCTATTATGTATGCATTGTTAACAAGTATATCGTGGATAGAGGTCATCTTTCTGGTGTGTGGCTGATGTAATTGCCTACAAATTTAGATTGTTGAGGGACACGGTTATTAAAACGACATATAAATTTGTAAACGACACAGGTTCTCTGCAGTTTAGATTTTGCAGGTGAATTGTTATTATTGACGATGAGATTGGCAGTTTTGACATTTTTGTAGTAGATAATCTTAATGTTTAACTTAGTCGGTGTTCTATAATTTCGGATGATGTTGCGAAGGAGGATTCAATGAAACATGCATAAAAGAGAGATTACTGCCCAAATACACAATGTATGTATGTATATATATATATATATATATATATAGAATGATGTCATTCGTAGTATTTCGTTTCTTTATCATTCTCTATGTAGAATTTGGCAGATATTTTTGTCTCTATCTTTAATTATTTTTCACGAAATAATAAAGTTTTAATTATATATCTAACACTGATTTAATGAAAAAAATATTACTAAGGCACACACACACGCACACACACAGACACACGCACACACATACGTATAGAAAGAAAGAAAGAAAGAAAGAAAATGTTTGCACGTGTATTATTCATGTGCCTGAAGATCGCTTAAATCGTGAAGCATTTAGTGTTGAATTCCATGTTTATACTGTCTAGTTACAAACGTTCTGTTTACCATATTGAGCAGTTTTCCCTGTAAAACTATAAACACACACACACACACACACACACACACACACACACACACACACACACACACACACATATATATATATATGGGTTGAATATATGGATCTGAATCATACAATATTAATACAATAAGTAAAGAAGAAGTAGAATAAAGTCAAGCATGTTAGATTAAAGACACTTATTTCCTACTTCTTCTTTTCTTATTCTATTCACACACACACACACACACACACACACACACACACACACACATATATATATATATATACACACTTATTTCCTACTTCTTCTTTTCTTATTCTATTCACACACACACATATATATATATACACACTTATTTCCTACTTCTTCTTTTCTTATTCTATTCACACACACACATATATATATATACACACTTATTTCCTACTTCTTCTTTTCTTATTCTATTCACACACACACACACACACACACATATATATATATACACACACTTATTTCCTACTTCTTCTTTTCTTATTCTATTCACACACACACACACATATATATATATACACACACTTATTTCCTACTTCTTCTTTTCTTATTCTATTCACACACACACACACACACACATATATACACACTTATTTCCTACTTCTTCTTTTTTTATTCTATTCACACACACACGCATATATATATATATATATATATATATATACACACTTATTTCCTACTTCTTCTTTTCTTATTCTATTCACACACACACACACACATATATGTATATACACACTTATTTCCTACTTCTTCTTTTCTTATTCTATTCACACACACACACACACATATATATATATATACACACTTATTTCCTACTTCTTCTTTTCTTATTTTATTCACACACACACACACACACACACACATATATATATATACACACTTATTTCCTACTTCTTCTTTTCTTATTCTATTCACACACACACACACACACACACACACACACACACACACACATATATATATAATATATATATATATATATATATATATATATATATATATATATACATATGTGAGTATATGAATTCTATTTTCACTGGGCGCTACATGGTTGATAAGTGAAACTTTGCTTAATAAAGAAACTGAAATAACCAGATATTCAGATAATTCAACCATAACATTTTTTTTGAAAAAGGACCCCTAACAAAATTTTAGATGACTTTAGGGACATATCACAAATAATTTGAATTTACAAAGCTCTTTATACAATTAGTCATCTGCTGACAGGCCATAGTAAAAATGTGATACTGTCGCAAAATTGTTTCTACATAGACTGAAAGTGACAAAATTCGACAACGTTTTAACACGTCTTTCGCTTCTGATTTGACACAACATTTTTTTAGAATTTAATCATTGAAAATAAAAAAAACATGATTGATTACGTGAAGCCAAATAAAAGAAATTGTATGCAGGTCAGCTTTCAGAACGTTAACTTAAATGGATTCAAGAAGGGTCACTTATTAAATGCTAGAAACATATAGGAGAAACACATAGTTTGCATTTGGCTCGTTTGAATGAAATATAGGGAGAAAAATGAACTTTTATTGATTTTATAGGAAAATGATTTTGCTGCATGACAAAACTGTGTTCAGGTTACAAATTTTTCTTCAAGGTTTTATTTGTTAAACAAACATTAAAAAATATTTACATTACTCGGACTATTGTCCTCATCTTTGTTGCCATTCGTACGATGTTTCGGCCTTTGTATGCTCTAGCCTTCGTCAAATACTAGAATTTTCGAACTGAAACCTTTATTACAATCACTGGGTATATCATCCTCATTTCTTGCGTAAAGCCTCGATTAGAAGTCATGAGTTATCTCCCTCTAAACCTGAAAGTTACTTGTTCACCACTGCTGTAGCCTGGTATTGAACTCACAACTCTAAGAGTCAAATCAGGAACTAACCAACGTTTATATCCAATGTATATATCTTAAGGACACATGGCCTAGTGAATATAGACGTTGGTTAGTTCTTGTGACTTGACCCAAAGAGTTGAGTTCAATACCAAGCTACAGCAGTGGTGAACTAGTAACTTGCAAGGTTAGAGGGAGATAACTAATGACTTCCAATCGGGGCTTTAGGCAAGAAATGAGGATGATATAGCCCAGTGATTGTAATAAAGGGTTCGGTTCGAAATTTCTAGAACTTGAAGAAGGGCAGAGCGTATAACGGTGAACACGTCGTACGAATTGCAAGAAACATGAGGACAATAGTCCGAATAATGTAAATAATGTAAATACTACTTCATCTCAGAAATGTAGACAAACATAGAACGATTTACTGACTTTTATCTTTTGTTTGTTTTATCTTTGCCTAAAGAATTTAATCTATCACAATTGGTAAGCTTTCCTGTCTCTACAGGTCTTGCAATATTTCGCTTATTATCTCATGATGTCCAGCAGCGCAAGCTTAACTGTCTGTCATTCGTCTTCGCCCATCTCTTTGTATACCTATTTGTTTCTTTCACCTGGATTGCTTGTATTTCTCTAGATTTTTACGCTCCTTCCTTTGCATGTCGTTTCCAGATTCCTTCTTGCTTATTATACCGGTTTCTGGGCCAGAATTGGAAAGGCCCTGAATCTGGCATTTATACTACACTTTCATCTTGGTAAGAAATATGTTACGACTATAATACACACTTATCCAACTCTCAGGTGACTAGGTAGCATCTCTATATGTCGATAACTTCTGTTAGTATAAGTAGCGAGATAGTATTCCTCGTCAGCTTTCTAGTCATGTCGCGTAGTTTATAGCACATACCACTTCTCGGGGTGGGGACCTCGAGGTGGTGTAATGGTTAACAAACTTGTCTCGCTAGAATCATTACAATTGAGTAGTGAATTCGATCCTCGCTGGGTGTCCCATACTTTTGGCCTTGTACCACATCTAAGCTAAGCTTAGAAAATCACCATACCACTTCCAAGGAGCTACTCATCAGTGTACTGAAAAGGTTCCAGGTTGCTTAACTTAACACCAATTATCGTCCGAACACAGTATTTCAATGCAGTACATGCAAACAATAAATGGTCGTGATGATAATAATCGGCACACTTGGATGGGGACCAAGAACACGAGTGAAATTCAATGAATTAGATTCTCGAAGAGGGTTTGTGACTGTCTATACCACAACAGTGATTGGATACTACGGAGAATCTGTAATGTGATCGATACCGACTTGGCTGACCGCCTGCAGTCACTCTCTCACCGGCGTGACGTGGCTTTTCTGTGCCTCTTCTATAAATACTTTCACGGCTTCTGCTCCGATGAACTTAGATCACTGGTGTCCCCTAGGTACGAATTTGCACGAGACACTAGATTAGCAACTAGATCCAACCCTTTTACAGTGAAAGCGATAAAATGTAACCGCAACAGCTTCTTTTCTCGCACTTCCCGCCCATGGAATTCCCTTCCGCATACTTGCTTCTCTGACAGCTACAACCTCCAGGAGTTTAAATGTAAGGTCAATAGACACCTCCTAACACAATAACTCCCACCCATTCTCACAAACACTCTTCCTATGTAGCCCCTTACTCGTCTATCACCCTCCTTCTGACATTTCCTATATCCAGTCGCTCTCTCAGCACCTTCCCCTATGTAACACCCTGCGCTATAAAGGCAATGGAATGCCTTGCTTGGGGTGAAATGATTAAAAAAAATATAGAAAGTATTCTGAGAAAAGTTCGGGAAAGTGGAGGGGCTATACTAACACTTCATATTTATAGCGAAACAACCATAAATAAATAATAACAACCATAAATAATAATAAGAATAGAAATTTCATTTGAATCCATTGTATTCACTTACGCACAAATACCCTTGGGAAAGGTATTAATCCGTCTCTTCCTTCCAGTTATGGGTTAAATAGCAGGACAGATTGGGTTCTATAGCCTTGGCTGGCAACCAGTCTACCGCAGAAAGCAATGGCAACCTACTGCGAAATAATCTTCTGCCCAGTCAGTCATGTCTCTTTCGAGACCGCCCAAGCGTGTATCACTTAACTGACTGAATAGTTGGAAACATAATTAAAACTTGTACTGGACATAAAGTGGGGGATCGGTTTTCTATTGTTATGAAGTAATAAACTGATCCCCCAATAATTATACTTATATAATGATGTAATACAATCTATATCTTCTCGTTCCAGCTATGAGTTAAATGGCAAGACATATTGGGTTCTATAGCCTTGGCTGGCAACCAGTCCGCTGCAGAAAGTAATGGCAACCTACTGCGGGATAATTTTCTGCCTAGTTAGTCATGTCTCTTTCGAGACATGATCGCCCAAGCGTGTATCATGTATTGCACTTAACTGAGTGAATAGGATCCGGAGGAGGATATAAATATGTAAGAGTTGGTTATGCACAGAGAGGAAACGCTGAAAATGTTAGAACGCTGAAGTTTTAAACTTAAATATATTCTTTTTAGATTTTTTTTTTAATCGTATCACCCCAAGCAAGGCGGTAACACCACTGATGTGCAGGGGGCTACGTAAGCATGAAAAAATTGGAAGACAGAAAGCCGGAAACCACATCCTAAACAGGAAACAAGGCATGAGCCTCTTCACCCGTTCAATAGATGTGGGTGGAGTGTGAACCGGGCCAATTTAATTCAGTTTCATTGTGCTTTTGTTCTTGTGTTTATCTCTTTTATTATTAAATACCCGACATTGTAAGATCTACCAAGAAAGGTGACATTTTATTTTTTAGATCCTGGGTATGACGGTAAACTGCATCCGACAGCAAGGCCTCTAATTGGAAGGTTGTGAGGAGTATGGAGCCACCTCTTAATTGCTGTTGTTCCCAGGTCCACCCTGACCCGGAGTGGTAACACCTGTTAGGGTCCCAGCTATGGGCAAATATTTAACCACCAAACTGGGGTCAAAACACTATGAAAGTATAAAAAATACACTTTTATAGAAATATATACATAAAAGTAGACTTTCATAAAAAATATATACATTTTTAAGGAAAAATATTACCAACAATACATTTTTGAAGGGAAAAAATTATTACCAGAAATACATTTTTTGAATACAAAACTAGAAGACATCTTCAGTTTTCTAAAATAAAGAAATAAAAAATTTAACCAAAATCTAACTAAATCAACCTTCTCACTAATTAGAGTAGATAGACTAAACTATCGCCCGGTTCACACTCCACCCACATCTATTGAACAGGAGAAGAGGCTCATTCCTTGTTTTCTGTTTAGGATGCGGTTTCCGATTTTCTCTTTTCTAATCTTCTCACTCTTATGTAGCCCACTGCACATCAGTGGCGTTACCGCCTTGCTTGGGTTGATATGATTAAAAAAAAAATAACCGAACATTAAAAGAAATACTTTAAAACCAACCCCACCTTTTTGGCATTACATGACCCACAGAGGTGTTGATATGCCGTTAAGCAAAACTCAAACTTTACTTTTTCTTTATAATGATTTTACCCCAAACAAGGCAGACTGCCACAGGGACTAAAGAGAAAGAAAAAACATGGTACAGGAAATGCCGAGAAACGGGAATAGATGGATGTGATTTAAGAAGTGGGATGAAATTTATGGAAATAAAAGATAGCAATTGACGTTGCATTTAAACTTTTGGAGAATGAAATGTTGGAAGAACCTCAATGTGGATTTAATGTAGAGGATTTTGAAAACAAAGAACTTTCTATTAACAAATAAAAATGATCTGATAATTAAATTTCTTTCCTCGCTATACCAACAAAATAAAATCCAGTATAGTTATCGATTTCTATTTAAAGCACTCAAAATTTCTAGCACTTAGTATTTATAAGATGTAAAGATATAAACTGAAAACACTTTTAATCTCCTCCAATATTCTATTATTGTCTTCCTTATTATTCTTATTCAAATTGAATTTAATTTCTGAAGAATGCTTTTATAGCTATAGGAAAATAAGATAGAAATAACACCCGCATTTTGACGATCTACTCATTTTGGGGAGATATTTAAAAGGAATCTTCTTCTAATATTAAAAAATAATGTTCTTGGTTTTACGTTTACTGTACTGATTGGTTTATCTGAATAATCACATTTTTTATCTATTTTGTATGGCTTTGTCAGATTATCGCTAGAGATTGACTGAAAACAAATTTCCACAAGTTGTAGCATCTTCTTCAATATTTAACGGCCCTAATAGTGTATGTGTATTAAGATGTCGTACTGGATACATAATAAGAAAGGCAGACTTATAAAATTAGACACTCACAGGGCATAATAAAAGCAAGAGTGACAGTGGAAAACAAAGAATAACACACCTAAAGGGTTTTTGCAAATGGTGTGCAGAATAGGGTTTAGAAGATACTAGCAGTATAGCCCGGCTTTGCTTGGGTGTAATGAAAGCTTTAAAACTAATCCATGGTCCTGGAGCTCAGACTCTTTGGACGTTGGCACGAAAGACTAAAAAGCAATAGTTGTTTCCAGTTAAAGCGAAACCGTAGACTGATTTTGATTTCCTGGTATCGATATCAAATAAGTTTTTTTCGTCGTAAACTGAATTTGGAAGGCTAAATAAGTTCTCTGAGTAAATGGTAACATGGCTGAGACTAAGAACTATAATTATACCTACTTAGAGTCAAACCCAAAGCAAAAACTAAAATAAAAGGGCTGAAGAAAATAAAGACATACAGGCAGATAAACAGAAACACAAAAACATCTTGCATTTTGTATATATATATTATCGATTTTCTGCTCTACTGTAAGAACTGCAACCTTGAAACTTCTGAATATTGTTTCTCAGGTCTTTGTCTATGGGTGTATCAAATTGATTGTTAAAATCGGACCACTCATTTATATCACTACAACTGTTGAAACTCTTTGACCATTTGAAACTCTCTCTATTGCGTTTCTATTTATATTGCTAGTACTGTGAATTAAATTTTAGTTGCATGAACTATATAACAATTAAATGAAAAGATATGCAAACAAAACAACACCGCATTTTTATTACTAAATATTTGTTATTTTTTGAGGATGTACGTTGTGGTGCAATGGATATCGACACGGAACGGCAAACCGGAGAGCCGACTTCGAATTCCAGTTGAGTTCATCGCATTCACTTACGCGCAAATACATTTTGGAAAGGTATTAATCCGTCTCTTCCCTCCAGTTATGGGTTAAATAACAGGACAGATTGCGTTCTTAGTCGGCAACCAGTCTACCGAAGAAAGCAATGGCAACTTACTGCGGGATAATTTTCTGCCCAATCAGTCATGTCTTTTTCGAGACATGATCGCCCAAGCGTGTATCACGTATGGCACTTAACTGACTGTGAATTAAATTTTAGTTGCATGAACTATATAATAATTAAAAGAAAAGATATGCAAAAGAAAACAACATCGCATTTTTATTACTGAGTATTTGCTATTTTTTGAGGATGAGCGTTTGGTGCAATGGATATCGACTCTGAACGACAAATCGGCGGGCTGAGTTCAAATTCCAGTTGAATTCATCGCATTCACTTACGCACAAATACCCTTGGGAAAGATATTAATTTCTTCCCTCCTGTTATGTATTAAATAATATGACAGATTGGCTTGTTGGCTGGCAACCAGTCTACCGCAAAAAGCAATAGCAACCTACTGCGCTATAATCTTCTACCCAATCACTCATTTCATTTTTGAGACATGATCTCCCAAAGCGTGTATCACGTATGGCACTTAACTAACTGATTTGTTATTTTAATCATTATAATTGTTTTTTGATATAGTCGGAGTATTTTATAAGTTTAAATAATAAAATTTTAATTTTTCAAAAAAAAAATAAAAAATCTAAAATTTATTGGACTAAGCTACTTTGTACCCTGTAACCAGTTTACATGGTTCGATCGATCAATGTATGTCTATTTTAAAAGGTATGACAGAATAACAGAATTCACAAAATTTTTTATATAGCTTGGAGTGTTATCATTGAAAGACTAATTTATTAATTCATGTAAATATTGATTTATATCGCTAAAGAAGGTGAAAATGACGTTAGTGACTTGTTTCGGATTGAATCAGAAGTTTATTTTCTGCTGGAGAGACTTCAGGTGACTCACAGACAATGATTAAGTTGGCCAAAATGATAATAACCCTTACTTTAAATAATGAAATCAATTATATTTTTAATATTTTGTAATGGGGAAAATGAATTGAAAACTCACTAATTATGTTCTTGTTTTAAATATTTTCCTTTTAGTGGTGTTCCTGGTGTGAAAACCAATATCAACGATGATATGAAAGACTTAGTTTTTTTTCTATCACCTCTATTTCGAAGCTCAGCTTTTTAGATCGAGTAATTATGAATAAATTCGTTATTGTGTTAAGAAATCGAAAAAAGCGTCATGCGTAGAATTGCGAATGTTTCTTTTTTTTTTCAGTCGAAAATTTGTGGTGATACCGACCGAACAAATGCGATAGACCGGATGTTTGCTCTCTTACGACAAAAAAGGCAAATGATCAAAAGTCGTCGTTGCGCATCCGGGTTCGCGCAGATGTTCCGGTTGAAAATAAAAATTAATCAAATATCGAATTTCCATTTCGCGAGCTTACGCGAACTTTATTTACCAGCTAATGGGAAGCCCAGAATCAAATTCAAGTGTGAAATCCCAAACGAGCTGCTTTTGATCCAAAAAGCAGATATAAAAATCCGAGACAGAAAGCATCCAGGAGACAGACCGACGGACAGACGAGTGTGATTAGTACCTCCCTTGACCAAGTCAAGCGGCTACTATGTTCGCCTCCCTTCACCTCTCCTTACTTTCTTCCCTGTCTCAAAAGTACTTACTGACCTATGGAGCGAATACATTAAAGACATTCCTTACATACAAGACGCCTCCACACTACTTTAAGTATCGAATTCTCCTTGTCAGCCTTCTATTGCCAAAATGAACAACATTCCTAAGCCTTAAATCTCTTTCAGCTTATTATTTGCCATGAACATTTTTACCTCCGTTGGACCTATATTCAAGTATTGCTTTAATTGTAAAAACATTAATTGATATGTGTATATATCAAAATTTTATTTTTCTACTCACATTGCCTTTCTTGATTTGTAATCATTTTATGACTTATAGTGGGCTATCGACCACAAGGCCAAAATCCGTTAACCTGCAACAGTATACAATTACCCTTCGCTAGAACGGAATCCCACTACAACTAGTAAATGAAAAGATAAGATACTCCACTCTAAATTTATTATGGAAGGATTGACTGAATACTTTGGGATAATGGACTTCTATGTTTTCGTTTTGAACTGAAACGGTAGTTATACCTCGGTTTTATCACCCGTAATAAATCTCTGTTATTCAAAATCTCCCTTGCAGATTTTTTTTCTATTTTTCCTTTCTTTTTTGACTTCCTCACTGCTCGCGACTCTGTTGACATTCATCCATTATCTTGCCGAATCACAAGCTTATCAAGATTTTTCTCTGTTTGGAATGAATCTTTTGTAAATACGATTACAAAAGGCGCAGCACTGTTTTCGATCCCTAAGAGTCCTCGGATTTCTTATATAAAATCGGTTGATATCATTATCGGAGAGAATAGTTTCGTATTTTAATTTAGTAATTTTTCATTTTGTGGTCTATCAAGATAAGCTTCTTTTGCTGGAACCTGTTACAACTGAGTAGTGAGTTCGATCCTCGCTGGGTACCCCATACTTTCGGCCTTGTGCCATGTCTAAGCGGCGCTTAGTAAATAAACTATCAAGATAAGTTTTAAGGAAGAAGCAGGTGTGGTATCATTTATAAAATTTCACAATTTTACAGACGAAACAATTTCATAGATCTCAAACAAAATCAGGCCTTTGTATCGTCGTCGATTTAGTAATTGCCAGTCGTTACGCAATGTGTAATGAATTTGATTCTCACAAAGAGTCTCTAGTGCTAGACGGAGTTATAATTAGCAGATGAGTGGTTGTTTAACGGCCTCTCAAATTCCTGTGGGTCATTTAAAACCAAATAAATTCTGCCGTAAATATATTTTACTAGCATTGTTCGGGTGTAATGAAAGCTTTAAAACTAATCCATGGTCCTGGAGATCAGACTCTTTGGACGTTGGCACAAAAGACTAAAAGGCAATAGTTGTTTCTAGTTAAAACGAAACCGTAGACTGAAAGAAAAATGAATGGATGTAAGCCAAATTTTGACTTATCCTGGTATCGATAGCAAATAAGTTTTTTCGTCGTAAACTGAATTTTGAAGGCTAAATAAGTCCTCTGAGTAAATGGTATCATGGCTGAGACTAAGAACTACAATTATGCCTACTTAGAGACAAACCCGAAGCAAAAACTAAAATAAAACAGCTGAAAAATACAGATATACAAGCAGATAAACAGACACACAAACAAACATCTTGCCTTTTATAGATATATATATTATCGATTTTCTGCACTGTTGTAAGAACTGCAACCTTGAAACTTCTGAATATCATTTCTTATGCCTTTGTCTATGAGTGTATCAAATTTGATTAAAATCGGACCACTCCTTCTATAACCCGATTTTTTCGATTATCGATTTTCGATATTTATCGGGTGTACCCCGACACAAAACCTAGCTAAGAACACTCACAGACGCTTATAGTACAACTGTGTAAACTTTCAAGAAAATTGGTTCAGACGTTTCGGAGTCTATAGGTAACGGATGCACGCACACACACACAGACAAAGTTCCATTTATAAATAAGTTTAAATAGTTCGTCAATTATAGATGAGAATAAGTTTTATAGTTCTTCAGATATAAGTGAAATACAATTTTATAGTTTGTTAGACATGGTTGAAGGAAAGTTTTTCACAAATCTGATAGAAAATTTTTCACAAGTCTGAGAGAAGTTTTATAGTTTGTCAATGATTCAAGGTAAATTTTTGTACGCATAAACACTTACAAACATTTTTTTAACATTTTATCCTAAAGTCAATCTTTTTGACAAATTGCAGACAAATTTCTAATAACGAGAATATTTTGATGTTGGGATTTATATAGTATTCTTGGATTTTTGACTAAAATTTTTTTCTTACGAGTTTTTTTGTAAATTCTTCGTTAGTATGCTTTGATAAGTGAAATGTAAGTCGTCTATTCAAAACGATGGTATTGTGTCCAAGACAGGTAATTCATTTTTCTGTTCTTAGCTGTTGAATGGGTCATAGAGTATTTCGGTTTCGGTTTACTTTTGAATGGGCTCGTATCTAGGTTAAGTGCCAATATATATATATATATATATATATAGTCATCCGCAGACAGATCTGTTTCGCTGTATCACAGCTCATCAGTACGGTTAGACAGCTGATTGCCTTTTACCCAAGATTGGAAGCCGACCAAATTGGCGTCAGTCGGCGATTCTACCTCTGAGCTACGGTAGAAGGATATATATATATATATATATATATATATATATAGTAATGTGCAAAACTATTAGGACAAGAACTATTTTATCTTTTGTGAGGCATCAAAATAAAGTTTAAAATCACCCCTTTCCTAACACTTTTGCACACTACCGGTAGTGTGCAAAAGTATTAGGACGGGTGGGGGGGGGGGTGATTTTCCTAAAAAACTCACAGAAATTCAAATACAAGGTGAAAAGCCAAGTAAATTGCTAATAAATATTGATTATTTAAAACTAGGTGTAAAATAAATTTATTAAAAAAAGTTATATTTGATTTTTTCTATTTTGTATAAAACAAGTTATTTTGAAACTATTCATTATTCTATTATCCTTGGATATGACTGACTTTTTTCTTATCCCCCCCCCCCCACCTCAAATTGATAAATCTAATGTTACTTCGCAAGACACACTTTGGGAACAAATACAAGCTGCTTGGCAAAAGATAACATTAGATACATTGAAGAAGTTTGTTATGTCAATGCCTGACAAAATGAAGGCTGTGATCAAAGCAAAAGGCTATTGTACTAAATATTAAATTTATTTTGTAAAAAGTATTTTTCTTGTTAAAGCATTTGTTGAGTAAGTCAAATAAAATTACTTTAATTAAATTATTTTCTGTCAATATACCCATAAAAGATAAAATAGTTCTTGTCCCAATACTTTTGCACAGTACTATATATATGTATATATATATATTTTCTAAACATATATTGCTAAATATAAGAGACAATGAATTTCTATTATGTTTAATCATGAGCCGTACTAAGCATCGTATTTTTGCTTTAATTTCAGGTGAAAATAAAGACAAAAATTCTCCGACATTTGGTTATTATTTTATTATGTTGTTTCTAAGCTTTCTGCTCACATGAGCCATCTTCAGAGAGGTTATAGGGATGTTAACATAAAAACATCCACCATCAAAGATGATTTTATCTTGTGTTGACATAAAACTCTGCTAAGCAACGGTAAAAGTTACCAAATAGCAAACGCAGTTCGTAAATTTGTAATGCAGTTCTGTGACGTCACACCGCGTGAAAGCTCGAAATGATAACAACCTTATATTTAAATGCAATGTAATGTGCTATGGGCAGAATTAAACGTATATATATAGTCAGTTAGTTTTTGGTTATAATTGAATTAGACCAGTACACAATTGTTTTAAAAAGTGTTCAATACAATTATATTGTAGAACTTTTGAATATTTTTCATTTGAAAATGAGTTATTTCCGAGACCTAGGTTTCAAACCTGATTTTACTGTTTTTTAAACTCTCGAAAAGGGATTTTTACGAATTCACGACTAGAATTTTCAAATAACCGAAACCTTTTTCGAAATTAGGAGTTATTTAAAGAACATAGACACTGTCATCCATGTTGTATGATCCTAGTGGGCATTAATGGGTATGATTACATTTAGGCATAATTTCTGGTCTTTCATGTAGTCATTTTTTTCCTTTCTGGGGACAACATAATAGCCACTTTTTTCTCCTGGCATAATCTGCATACGTTACAACCGTTGTATGGTTTGACTATTTATACTATACTCCAAGTTATATCAGGCTCGTTTCTATATTTCTATTTTAATTTCCACACGTGGCTCGCCAGTTTGATACAATATTTGAGGTTTTCCAGTTTAAATGTAGATTTATGATTATTCCATCTGTTTTTAAAAATACCTTTTGTAGATCCCAAATATGTTTTACTTTGTCCATCTATGTCATGTACCTCTGCTTTGTAAATATCCCCTCCTATATTACAAAATCTGTTAAGTGGGTATTTGTTTTTGTCCTTACAGTAACATTTCTTGTTAATGATGTTATTTGGTATGTTGTTATTTAGGTTTCTGTCGCTTTGATTTTTTTATGTAATTTTCTAAAATATTAGTACAGCCATAACTTAATTTGATTGGATTTCTATTGTAGATTTTGTTCAATTCTGAGTATTTTGGAAAGTGTTTATTGATTAATTTAAAAAATATTTGTCCTATCTCGGTTTTTATTTCTACGTTAAACGGTGGGTTGAACCAAATAATTCAATTTCTATTATTGTTTTTCTTTTGATTGTTTGCCTGGGTTTTGTATTCTAAAAGTTTATTATCGCCAAATCTTTTTAAGGCATTTTTATAATCATTTTTCTTTACATCAAATATTCCTTTGTTTGATGAATTTTTTGGTAGCCTATACACTGTTCCTTTATGGATGTGTTTGATTATGCTTGTTGAATGGTTACATCTTGTGTTTACGTAATTTAAAGTTGCATTTGTTTTCATATATTGAGAGACACTGCCAGTTTATAAATTAAATTCTACGTCTGAATATTGGACTACCTTCTTATTTGTTTCTCTTACTATTTCAAAACCTAGATCTTTAAAGAGTTTGTCAAACATTTTTCTTATGCTATCATTGTCTCCTTTGTTGTCCGGTGCTATCATTAATCCGTCATCTCTGTGAAATCCGTGCTTGTCTATATAGATTATTTCATTAATTTTACTTAGAATCAGTTCTAAAATTTCGGCTCCATCAATCGAGCCTTCTGGTACATCAAATATGTCTTCTTTTAATTTTTTACTCTATGCCTCACCTTTGTGGAATAGTATGGATTTTCGACAATACAGAATTATATATATATATATATATATATATATATATATATATATATATATATTAAAAAAGGATTAATTCAAAGATGTTGAATGGCCATTTCGATATGACGATCCCCACGGGGAGCGACACATCACCTCAGCAACAGAAAAAAACCTTTCAGAAACTGGAGAAAAATTAGTCTACTTTTCCTTTTTAAATAGATTGCAAAGAAATTAAAAAATAAATAATAATAAAATAAAATAAAATAAAATAAAAATAAAGGGAAAGAAAAAGAAAAGGAAAAAGAAAAAGAAAAGGATAGAATAAAATCAAATAAATAAGAAAAGAAAAAAATTGACATCGTCTGGGTTCGCAAAAAAAAGGGGAGAATGTAACTAAAAATTAACAGACAGCCGTGTTGAATCATTTAAAGCAACACGGAAAAAAGTTGGTAAGAGAGATAAAAGAAGGAAGGGAGGGAAAAAGAAAGAAACTAAAGAAAAAATTTTTTTAAAAAATTACAGACGCTGGACAAATTCAAAAATCTAATTTCCCCAAAACGTTGAAGTATTAAAAAAAGCCTTTACTTAAAAAGGCATAATTATTGATAAAAGGGAATAAAACGATATAGGAATAAAACGATATAGGAATAAAACGATATAGGAATAAAACGATATAGGATTTGAAATAAATAGTATCCTCATCAGGCATAATTATTGATAAAAGGGAATAAAACGATATAGGAATAAAACGATATAGGAATAAAACGATATAGGAATAAAACGATATAGGATTTGAAATAAATAGTATCCTCATCAGGACTTACTTTTGAACTTTAGAAGGGAATTTATAAACAAGTGCCGCCATAGGGCGGATTTTAAAATTTAACTTCTAATTTTTAATTTTTAAATTCTATATTTTTCTATAATTTTTTATTATTTTAAAAAATTTTTTTAATTTTAATTTTAATTTTTTTTTTTTTTTTTTTTTATGTGTATATTTGTGTGTGGATGTGCATATTTGTATATATGTATTTATATATGTGGGCTATATGTTATTTTGGGAAAAAAATTTTTTAGCTATGTAAATGCTCCTTTTCATAATATTCATTAATATGTATGTGTGAGTGCATAAGGAATATATATATATATATATATGTGTGTGTGTGTGTGCGTGTGTGTGTATATGTGTGCATGTATGTGTACACATGTATATTATGTCTATGTGTGTGCGTGTGTGTGTATATGTGTGCATGTATGTGTACACATGTATATTATGTCTATATGAATTTTTTGTATATAGGTGTGTACACACATATATATATATGTGTGTATGCGCATGTATATGTATATTAGTGTGTAATAAATTGAATGTATGTGTGTGTATGTGTATGTATATATGTATTCTTATTCGTTAAATGGTGTGTATATATATATATATATATATATATATATATATATATATATATATATATATGTGTACTTCTATTGATATGTATATATAATAATTGTAATTTTTTTTTTTTTTTTTTTTTTTTTTTTACCTAGTATTGTCTTTATTTAGTTTAATTTCAAATGACCTAATTTTTTTAAAAAAATAATTTTATTTCAAATCCTATATCGTTTTATTCCCTTTTATCAATAATTATGCCTTTTTAAGTAAAGGCTTTTTTTAATACTTCAACGTTTTGGGGAAATTAGATTTTTGAATTTGTCCAGCGTCTGTAATTTTTAAAAAAAATTTTTTCTTTAGTTTCTTTCTTTTTCCCTCCCTTCCTTCTTTTATCTCTCTTACCAACTTTTTTCCGTGTTGCTTTAAATGATTCAACACGGCTGTCTGTTAATTTTTAGTTACATTCTCCCCTTTTTTTTGCGAACCCAGACGATGTCAATTTTTTTCTTTTCTTATTTATTTGATTTTATTCTATCCTTTTCTTTTTCTTTTTCCTTTTCTTTTTCTTTCCCTTTATTTTTATTTTATTTTATTTTATTTTATTATTATTTATTTTTTAATTTCTTTGCAATCTATTTAAAAAGGAAAAGTAGACTAATTTTTCTCCAGTTTCTGAAAGGTTTTTTTCTGTTGCTGAGGTGATGTGTCGCTCCCCGTGGGGATCGTCATATCGAAATGGCCATTCAACATCTTTGAATTAATCCTTTTTTAATATATATATATTTGCTCTGTAATATTTTATTACATGGAGCTCTCTTCCTGTATCATTTTTTAATATTAAAATAAATTTTTAATATTAATTAGGATCGGGTTTTTTGGAATTTACCTTCCTGCTTTTTTCCCTTGGATTGAAGTATCTGAATTAAAATATATATATATATATATATATATATATGTGTGTGTGTGTGTGTGTGTGTGTGTGTGTGTGTGTGTGTGGTTGGCAGTTAATGTGACCTAGCATACCGTATTGTTAATAGTGAATATAAGAACATATAAGAACAATCTAATAACTAAAGTCCTTTTCAATTGTGTTTAGATTCGGCTTTGCTGTGTGACGGCATTGATAACAGCGATCAATAATAGTGAATTTTTGCGCACAAATTGCTTCGGAATGAAATAACTAATGGCAACTAATGACAAACAAGCAAGAATGAAATTAAAACTGGCGAGTAGTTAATCGCCATGAGAAAATATTTTTTTGTCACACAGTAATGCAATGTCGCATTGTTGTCAACAAACCACAAAACAATGAAAATCAGTTGTTGCACCACCCCTCTTATTTGACGCAATCTAACTTCAAGTTGTTTTACAAAATGAAGTTAGCATTGAAGGGTCTATATGTGTCATTCGATACAACAGATTAACTTGCTGTGCGCAAATGCGACAAGGTGTAAAAACGTAAAAAAATCGGTAGCACAAAATCAGTCAGTCAGTTAAGTGCCATACGTGAAACACGCTTCGGCGATCATGTCTCGAAAGAGACATAACTGACTGGGCAGGAGATTATTCTGCAGTAGGTTGCCATTGCTTTCTGCGGTAGACTGGTTGCCAGCCAAGGCTATAGAACCCAATCTGCCCTGTTATTTAACCCATAAAGGGAAGGAAGAGACGGATTAATACCTTTCCCAAGGGTATTTGCGCGTAAGTGAATGCAATGAATTCAACTGGAATTCGAACTCGGTTCCCCGATTTCTAGTTCCGAGCCGATATCCAATGCACCACAACGCACAGATTAAGTTGCTGTGCGCAAATGCGACAAGGTATAAAAACGTAGAAAACATCAAAATGGTGACGCTATTAAAAAGTAAACTTGTAAATTTGAAGGGAAATAAATTTAATTCATTTTACGCCTTTATTAATTCAATTATTATTCATATTTTATAGAATTGGACATCTTATATATATGTGACAAAAAGATAACCGACCTCGTGTAGTCGATTTATTGAGGCTTCGCTGTCACAGTTCTTTGCTAAACCCACTCTCTGGCATTTGAAAGCTAATGCTAAACTAAATTAAGGATTTTGACTACAGTAAGTCTGTTCCCTACTTGAAATTCGCTGTCGCGTAAAGTTGAACTGGTTAGTCTAAATTGATTCTCATTGAACACATTGCATTTGTGAACTATTGCCGTACTAAGGCTGTAGAAGCCTTGGTGATGCTTGGTAAATTGGCCTTGTCCCCACAATTTAAATTTCAGAACGTTGAAGGTTGGTTGTTGAAATGTGAAATAAAAAAAAATATTTCGTGTGTACATTAAAGCAAAGATATATTTACAGAATGACAAAAGTGTAAGAAGAAAAATATAAGTGGGATTTTGTTAACAACTGAACACTATAATATATTTGTGAGAAGAAAAATGTTCACTGAGACAATGCATGCAGTTTTGTAGTTAAAATTGTTCGAAAAGAAATGTAGGTATTTAAAATGTCCGCAGAAGTTTAAGGTTCATGGTTGTGTAGTAGCAGGACGTAAAGTCTTTGTTCCTTCCTCTTTTTGATAGGTTGCGACAGGTTGAGAGAGGGAGAAGGCAAAACAAATATAGAAGTTGTACTTAACGCGTCCATTTGTTCGTTGTTGTTGTTGTTGTTCTCTTTGGCGGCGTTGTGTGAAAATGAAGAAAAAGACGTTGAAAGAAGAGGTCGAATGAAACTGTGTCCTAAATCTGGGTTGGCGTGGAGTGAAAAAGAAGAAAAGAAAATTGGCAGCAAAGACGAGTCAGCTTGAAGTTCCTTCCTTAGATGGTGGCAAAATGTTATCAGATACCACTCCCATCTGACTGACTGCTTTTGACAGGTTAGCGCCGTGGTTTAAATAGTGAAGCTTCTCATGATGCCGGTTCCAGCAGGTCTTTTCACTTAGGTGTGAAAATACGTCATATATGAATTTTCTGTTTTTAATCCCCTTTTGCGGATGTGCAATTTTACTTTGCGTTTTTCACAAATGTTGGTTGGTGGATGATATAGGTTTTGTATCCTATAAGGCGTAGCGATTAAGGCATTTTCACAGATTAACTCCTGTTGCGAGTTTGATGCTGAAGTATAAATTCTGCTCTGGTGTCAGTTTAAGATAAGCTTAGTCAATAAAAGTTCGGCGTCATCACAAACCCAGTTATTTCGATTTTAGAAGTATTACTAGAATGATAATTAAAACTTTAGCCTTGTGCACCTTTACTATTTCAATGAGACCTATATTTATTAGGTTTCATACTAGTGCGACCTTCTGTCAGACTAGACTAATCTCAGAGACTACTACTGCTGTAGTGACAACCATGTACAAGTGTCATTCCATTTTGTAAGAATACCAAAATAAAATAAAGAATAATAGTATGAAATCTTTTTTTTATTTTATTAATTTATTTTATATTTTTTATTATTTCACCCCAAGCAATGTAATAAAGTCAATACGATGCAATGGGTTACTGAGTGTTAGAGAATATAAGAAAAACTGCTTTTAAGGACCAAGGACAATAAATAAAACAAGTATTAAGAAGACAGAAGATAAGGACTGACATCGCATTTCAATTTGTGAAGATCAAAGTTGACTGAGAAGCCAGAAGAAAGTTCCAAAAACACAAGTGTGATAGAAGAAACTGTTCCCATAGAACTTAAAATGATAAGACCTTGTTGACACTGTAGTCAGTCAGTTAAGTGCCATACGTGAAACACGCTTCGGCGATCATGTCTCTTTCGAGACATGACTGACTGGGCAGAAGATTATCCTGCAGTAGGTTGCCATTGCTTTCTGCGGTAGACTGGTTGTCAGCCAAGGCTATAGAACCCAATCTGCCCTGTTATTTAACCCATAAAGGGAAGGAAGAGACGGATTAATACCTTTCCCAAGGGTATTTGCGCGTAAGTGAATGCAATGAATTCAACTGGAATTCGAACTCGGTTCCCCGATTTCTCTTTCCGAGCCGATATCCACTGCACCACAATGCACATCCGACAATGTGGTACTGAGCTTAAATTCATAAAGTCTAGGTATCATAGACGAAAGTGATATTTATTTTGCATTAAATACAAAAACGTTATTCAGAACAATTACCATTAAATTATTTATAGAAAAGGCACAGGGAAGCTACGATACGGGGTTGCGAAAGAGACTAAAGCCGAGATACCAGACCAGGACCGATAATCTTGCAGATTTTTATTGGAGTTTTATAAAAAAAACATCCATAATTATATAGCAGAAGCACTAGATTAAATGTAGCAGCAATATTCAAAGCAATATTCAAAATATTTATTATGAAAATAAAAACCTAGTACAGAAGTGATAGCGATGGGATAAATTTCTAACTGTTTTATCCGTAGACAATGACCTATTGGCTTGTTTGAATGATGCATTGAAAAAGAAAAAAAGAATTCAATCGGTAACATTTCCGAGAGATAATGCTCGTCCTAAATGTGTAAATGTAGTACAATGAACGATTTTATGGAAAGATAATGCGTCGTATTATGGTATTATTATGGCATGGTTATTTACAGTGTTTACTTACATTTAGAGGGTTTATATGACTGTTGTATCATTGTTTAAATATACACTGGACAAATCCAATATAGTTTATGGTGAGAAGTCCTTCAGCTCTATAAATGATGTTGTTAGGTAAACATTCTCCATTTAGAGAACGATTACAAATGGATATTTTGTTTTACTATTTATCAGTTTTTGTCTACGCCCTTTAATAATACGATCAATATTGAGCATAATGTTTCATTTATGTGATGTGTTACTTCAGCATGCTGGCGACCATGACTCTTCACAGCTTCTTTTCCTTTGTAGCCCTTAATAAATTTTGACATTTTGATATTTGTTATCTTATCTAAACATTGCTCCGCAATCGATTTACTTAAGCTCGTTAGGTTGGTTATGTGTTATTTTTCTGTCTCTCTTGCCTTCATTTTTTCCTGTGAGCATTACATTTTTAAGCATTCTTTTACTCATAGTGTGCATTAGACATTTTACTGTCTCTTCCTGATGTTAAAATTTCATCGTTGCTCACATATTTGGCCGATGGAATTCTCAGAATTCTTCCATAGAACAACATGTCTTTTACTTCAAGTCTATTCTTCTTATGAAGAGATTGTCTAGTATTCACTGCCATATAGCAAGACTGGTATTACATAACATCTCAGTACTCTTTTCTTTGTTTACAACGATTTTTACTTTACTTAGCTTTTCGAAGGCCCCTTTTGCTATCTCAATGAGCTATTCAGATTTCAGTGTTGCACTTTACATTCTTTGTTAAAATATTTCCCAAATATTTAAATTGATGATGGTATCTCATATTTGTCATTTGGGTGTTAGACTATTCATGGTTAATATATGCATTCCACATTCTTGCAACAAATGGTTAGTTTGCAATGGTTAGTACTTTCCTTTTGCTGGATGTGCGCTGTGGTTCAGTGGATATCGGCTCGGAACGAGAAATCGGGGAACTGATTTCGAATTCCAGTTGAATTCCTTGAATTTACTTACGCACAAATACCCTTGGGAAAGGTATTAATCCGTCGCTTCCTTCCAGTTATGGGTTAAATAACAGGAGAGACTGGGTTCTATAGCTTTGGTCGGCAACCAGTATATTGCAGAAAGCAATGGCAACCTAATACGGGATAATCTTCTGCCCAGTCAGTCATGTCTCTTTCGAGACATGATCGCCCAAAGCGTGTATCACGTATGGTACTTAACTGTCTTTCACTACTTTCTGTAGGATTTCTTGTAGTTTTCTTTTCTGTCTGTGCCTTCAACAATGTGTCATTTTAATATTTTATGATCTTAACATTGTGGCCGCTAATAACGAATCATGGTGGAGCTTCGAATTCTCTTAGAATTGCCTCACTGCATAGATTAAATAATTCAGATGAGAAAAAGATCCTTGTCTTATATTCTTTTCTAACTTAATATATTTACTGAATCCATTTTTTTATCCGTATGCAGTCGGTTTGCTGTCAGAATATGTTCCGGATTATTGCTAGAATTCTAGAATTGCCTCACTGTATGGATTGAATAATTCCGATGAGAAAACAGGTCCATTTCTTACATCCCTTTCTATCTTAATATATTTACTGAACTCATTTTTCTATCCATATGCAGTCGGTTTACTACCAGAATATTTCTGGATTATTGCTAGAATTCTAGAATTGCCTCACTGTATAGATTAAATAATTCCGATGAGAAACCAGATTTTTGTCTTACATCCCTTTCTATCGTAATATATTTACGCAACTCATTTTTCTATCCGCATGCCGTCGGTTTGCTGCCAGAATATGTTCTAGATTATTGCTAGAATTCTAAAATTGCCTCACTGTATAGATTAAATAATTCCGATGAGAAACCAGATTTTTGTCTTACATCCCTTTCTATCGTAATATATTTACGCAACTCATTTTTCTATCCGTATGCCGTCGGTTTGCTGCCAGAATATGTTCTAGATTATTGCTAGAATTCTAGAATTGCCTCACTGTATAGATTAAATAATTCCGATGAGAAACCAGATTTTTGTCTTACATCCCTTTCTATCGTAATATATTTACGCAACTCATTTTTCTATCCGTATGCCGTCGGTTTGCTGCCAGAATATGTTCTAGATTATTGCTAGAATTCTAGAATTGCCTCACTGTATAGATTAAATAATTCCGATGAGAAAACAGATCCTTGTCTTACATCCCTTTCTATCGTAATATATTTACTGAACTCATTTTTCTATCCGTATGCCGTCCGTTTGTTACCGGAATGTGTTCTGGATTATTGCTAGAATTCTAAAATTGCTTCACTGTATGGATTAAATAATTCAGATGAGAAACCAGATCTTTGTCATACATCCCTTTCTATCGTAATATATTTACTGAACTCATCTTTCTATCCGTATGCAGTCGATTTGCTGCCAAAATATCTTCTAGATTATTCTAATATTAAAAACATGCCATCGTTACCTTGCAGTTTCAATACTTCTTTGTGACGTACTTCATTAAACGCTTTTGCATAATATATAGAAAAATCAGGACACACCCATCTGCATTTACATCGCTTTTTCTGATATCATTCTGAACAGGTGTAGAGGCTCATCCCTTGTTCCCTGTTTAGGATGTGGTTTCCGGCTTTCTCTTTTCCAATCTTTTCACTTTTCCTTATTTTTTTTTTCAATTGGAGTAGATAGACTGAACTATCGCCCGGTTCACACTCCACCCACGTCTATTGAACAGGTGTAGAGGCACATCCCTTGTTCCCTGTTTAGGATGTGGTTTCCGGCTTTCTCTTTTCCAATCTTTTCACTTCTCATTTTTTTTTCAATTGGAGTAGATAGACTGAACTGTCACCCGGTTCACACTCCACCCACGTCTATTGAACAGCTCATCCCTTGTTCCCTGTTTAGGCTGTGGTTTCCGGCTTTCTTTTTACCAATCTTTTCACTCTTACGTAGCCCCCTGCACACCAGTGGCCTTACTGCCTTGCCCGGGGTGATATGATTAAAAAAAATGTCGCATTTCCTCTTCCAGTGTCTTTAACGAACTCACTCTGATCTTGTCTTATTTCTATTAAAATTCTTATTAAAAAGTTGTGTTGAGTGTGTTGTTATCATGAAAATGTTTATTTAAAATTAAAAAAAAAGAAAGCTGGTGTTAATTTTTATTTCTACTTGTAGGCCATATTACTTATCTTTTTATTTTCATTTCACAATTATTTTCAGAGATTCGTTTGAAGTTACTAAATTTTAATATATTTTTATAGTCTTCCCTTTGTACATAGAAGAAGACGATATAAATTTTAAACTAATAATTACGGTATTTGATTATTTCGTTTAAGATGAACCAGTGACAGATTAGCAATCAAACAAATCTATCAAATAAGAAATGCAGAATATGAAGATCGATGGCCAATTTCGCCTGTTAGGATACAACAAATAATTTCAGTTTCTTGTGTTATTCTTGTGAGATCATACAAGATCAAGTATTGATTAAATTATCAAGAAGATAGGCTAAATAAGTCAGAAATATTTGGCCAAAATAATCAATAAAGATTACGATAAAGTTAACACTCCTTTGCACAGAAGATTATTTGAATTTGTCTTCGTGAAAGATCAGTCAGTTAAGTGCCAAATGTGATACACGCTTTGGGCGATCATGTCTCGAAAGAGTCATGACTGACTGGGCAGAAGATTATCCCGCAGTAGGTTGCCATTGCTTTCTGTAGGAAGAAGTGGTTGATTATATTAAGTATTAATTACTGATTTTTCTATATATTATGCAAAAGCGTTTAATGAAGTACGTCACAAAGAAGTATTGAAACTGCAAGGTAACGATGGGGTTCACTTTACTACTTCAGGCTAATAGAAAACCAATCCCCCACTTTATGACCAGTACAATCTTTAATTATGATTCCAACTATTCAGTCAGTTAAGTGTCATACGTGATACACGCTTTGGGCGAGACATGACTGACTGAGCAGAAGATTACACCGCAGTAAGTTGAAATTGCTTTCTGTGGTAGGCTGGTTGCCAGCCAAGGCTATAGAACCCAATCTGTCCTATTATGTAACCCATAACTGTCGGGAAGAGACGAATTAATACCTTTCACATAGGTAATTGTGCGTAAATGAATGCAAAGAATTCAACTGGAATTCGAACCCGGCTCCCCGATTTCTCGTTCCGGGCCGCTATCTACTGCCCGACAACTCACATCCTCTATAACTACGTACTAAACTTAATTTAGCATGATACAGAATGGAATTAGTTAAATGAAGATTGTGTTGCGCAAATCTTGTCAGTGTTGAAGTTCATAATGCTTTGAAAATCAGTATTCGAAACCTTGTCGTTTATCTAAACTCGAACAATTTGTATAGTGTCAGAACTGTGTTTGAGGATGTTTTTCTTTCCTTTTAATTTGAACTTTTATAAGTGTTGGTAGTTTTAATTGAATAAGCGGAAATGTGTTTCATTATCTGATAGCGTTTGGCAGACTTTTTGTCCCTCCTTGATTTGGAAATCATTCAAATAAAGAACAAAGAAAGATATTTCTTTAAAAGACAAACATCGTAACGGGCACTGGGACAATTATAGTAAGAGATATAGGGCTGACCTTGGGGTCATTTTCAAGTTGTGAGAGCGAGATAAACAGGAAGAAAGAAAGAAAAAATGACAAACAAAACAAGATATTTAAAAGAAAGAACTCCTCACTTAGTTTTTATCGAGCATCGCAAATCTGCCGTCTTCAAGCTGTAGTATCTGTTAGTATCTCTTTTAGTCGTCTATTAGACATGAACTTGTTCATACAATTTCTTTCTGTTACTTGCGTACTGATTGAGATTCATTTCGTGAAGTTTTTCAGGACGTCTCTTGGATTGATATTCTTAACTTTCCTATAGAGAATTGTGCCATTGGGAGTTATTATTGGGTTAAAGTCGACATTGATGCCTTTGTACCTTCTTGGAAATACCAGATGAAAGCGCAACCTTCTCTTTGTTTCACACCTGCCTGCTCAATTTCTATAGCCCAAAGGAATCGAATTTTCTGTTGGATCAGCGTGATAATTTCAATCACACCAGGCAGCTATTTGTGTCTACATAATAATTGAAAACGTGTTCCCAAAGAGGTTAAGACTTTAATGACAGAATGAGACAACGTGAAATCTCTAACAAGTTTGTTTCTTGTGACCATAGGCAGTTCGATAAAGTGTGTTAAATTAGAGTAAGTCTTCTGGTCGTGCTTTCTTCATTCAGTTTAAAGAGTTTTACTCGTAAATTCTTTGTAGTTCTACTCTTGACTCATCTGGGATGTTTCTGCCTAACTTTGCACTGAATCTCTATTGTTATATATACATTTAACTTTTTCCATGGTTTCTGCTGTTATTTTCTAAACTGGATTCACACAAAGCATATGAAATTTATGCTATCCCTACAATAATCCTTAGTCTTATGTTCCTGAACTGGCTCATGTTCTCTCTAAACTGTTTCTGTTTGTTGGAAATCCTTTTCTGTTTTTCTTTAAGAACTCATGTGAACTGTCTGATTATTTTAACTATCGGTCTGAGAGCATTCTATTTCTTTTTGGAAAAGTACTGGACACTCTAAATACCTGGAAACCGGTTAAACATCTCGTCTATTAGTATTTTCATTCACAAATGAATTGCGCTTCTCTAGGTCGGTTGTTGATGTATTAATGGTTATTGCCGGAAGAGTGTATGAAGCTTTAGATAAGAAAGGTTAACCACGGCTGATACTTTTAATATCTCGAAGGAATTTGACAGGATTTGTCTGAAAGTTATAATCGTGCTATGTCGGTTGCTAATCGACTTAACGCAACCAAAATGTTAAGAACTTGGTAATCTTCCACTGAAAGCTGACTCCTTAGTATTCGGCTAACTGCCAACTAATATCAGCTGCTTAGTAGTTCTACTGAACTCCAATAGAACTCTAAAGAACTTTTATGAACTTACCACGAACTTCTCAAGAACGTCTCCCGTTAAATTCCTGTTAACTCTTATTAATATAGGGTGGGGGGAGAGTCCATTATCTGAGGAATAGGTGTGTTTCCCCATAATAGTTTGGTATGCTGGTTTTCTTCTCAATTTCGAAACGGATTCACTCTACTTTTTTTATCAAATCGCAAAGTGAAAGTTGTCTTAAATGCCCACTCTTCCAGATCATTTTGCATTAAATCAAAGCAGACGCCCCTCATGTCTCTATCACTGGATCGACTTTGTTTTTAATTTTTAGCAAAAAAACTTCCTGACGTCAACAGTTCTCAACTCGCTATGTTGAAAAAACAACTATATAATCCTGTCAAATAGCAAGTTTGATGGGTTCAATAAAGTCCAGTTAGTAGCTTCTCTCAA
>JBBBDQ010028874.1:622500-677500 GCA_037127315.1 Ascarosepion bandense | reverse complement strand
CACACAAACATCTTGCCTTATATATATATATATATATATATATATATTATCGATTTTCTGCACTATTGTAAGAACTGCAACCTTGAAACTTCTGAATACTTTGTCTAATTTGATTAAAATCGGACAACTCCTTCTATAACCCGATTTTTTCTATTATCGATTTTCTATATTTATCGGGGGTACCTCGACACAAAACCTAGCTAAGAACACTCGCAGACGCTTATAGTACAACTGTGTCAATTTTCAAGAAAATCGTTTCAGCCATTTCGGAGTCTATGGTTAACGGACACACACACACAAGGAGATTACTGTGACTCACTTGAAGTTCTTCATTTAAGTCCTCTAGCCTTGTTCATTTGTGTTACCAGTGGTATATTATTTAATGCAGAATATTCCCATTTTTCGATTTCTTTTTACACACACAGACACACACACACAAAGTTCTATTTATAAATAAGCTTAGATTGTACTAAACTGTTGTAATAATTGTTGAAGTAAACCTATGTTGAGGAAATACCAAATAAAATGATAAAGAGAAGAAAAAGAGGAAGAAGAAACATCATTGCATCATTACTCATTAAAAGCAGGTGTCAAACCCGGTGGGGGAAGCGTCATTCGATAAGCACACGTAACTGATCTTTTGAAGCAAAAAGGGATGACCGAAGAATTTTTAGAGAGGAAAGTAATCAGGCATATCTTCGGATGCAACGTGGGTCTCCAGGGAAATAAAGACAGCCGACTGACTGTTTATATTTAAATTTTCTCCGTTAAAGAACAGTTTGTAAATACTTCCTCTTCCTATCCTTTCGTTTTTTATCGTTGGCGTTTTTCCAATGGCTGTTTGCGAGCCAACATGAATGTGAACATGTCTGTGCGGGTGTACACATTCTTTACGCTTATATAGACAATGTTCTTGTGTCTATCGCTTCGATCAGGATTTACAACATTTCTTTCTTTTTTGTTTTTTTTTGTTTCTTACATTTTTGTATTTTATCTCAATAGTCAGCATTCAAACCCAGGATTTCAAATGATGACTGTCACATAGGAAGGCAAGTGCACACCAACTAAAAAGCTGGCCCGTCTGATTTTTCTAGTCTTGATTATCCATCTCTTAGATCTTTTGCCAGACTGTTTAATTATTTTAGATTAAATTACTGAAAATACAAATCAACCGAAGGCATTCAGTCAATACTTTTCTTCTTCAAACGACTCAACAGTGACAGTTGCAAATGGGTCCACCTGTGCCACTTTTCACGATGCGCAGTATTCTTTTCATGACGTCGTTACATTCAAAGCCAAATTTTCAATTTACTACTGATTTCCAAAAATAAAGACCCGCTTCCGCTTTTTCTAATTAATTACTTGTGTCAGATATGACAAAACAATATAAATGGTTTTAAATGAGTTCATCTTATTGGCTAAAATTGTTTTAGATATTGTTACATGTTAAGTGTAACAAAAGAAAAAAAATGATTAATCAAAACTCAGAGTTAATTCACAGACAAATATTTAATTTACGATAAACACAAAAGTAGATATATACAAAATTTACATTTTTTAGGCGTTCAAAACAGAAACATAGAGTTTAATACTGGCGAGTGTTACGAGGAGAGAAGGGGAACGTAAGGAATCAAATATCTTTATCCAGTTAACTCAGCGAAGTAGTGCTATACTTTATGGAAGTCCTCAAATGTGTTTATAAAGAATAATTTCCACTATAGTCAATGAAAGAGTCAAAAATATCTATTTACCCATTTAGTTCACGAGATTATCCTTCAGGTTTTAGTTAGTCGGCAACTTTTTTAAGAGATTCTTTCGGTTGAATGCACAGATCCACGAATCGTGCCGGAGTTGATAATGTCAGCAAATCCTGTTAACAACTTCCAACTCTCTTCCCAAAACCTATTTTTATAGGGGATAACACCTAATTTGCATATTTCTAGAATTATTTAGAATTCTCTCGATTTTACTCGAACATTCTACAATCTTCCAAAACGTTCTATGCCTAATTTCTCTATTTAACAACTATTTCATGAATTAAAACTTTTTTGTAATAACAAGCAGGACTCAACAGAATCCCTTACTATAACTTTTTAGACATTATTAATATTATTTTTATATATAAATGCATCCTCGTAACAGTAATACAAGTAGGACTCAATAGAATTCCTTACTATAACTTTTTAGACATTATTAATATTATTTTTATATATAAATGCATCCTCGTAACAGTAATACAAGTAGGACTCAATAGAATCCCTTACTATAACATTTTAGACATTATTAATATTATTTTTATATATAAATGCATCTTCGTAACAGTAATACAAGTAGGACTCAATAGAATCCATTACTATAACTTTCTATATATTATTAATATTATTTTTATATATAAATGCATCTTCGTAACAGTAATACAAGTAGGACTCAATAGAATCCATTACTATAACTTTTATATATTATGAATATTATTTTTATATATAAATGCATCTTCGTAACAGTAATACAAGTAGGACTCAATAGAATCCATTACTATAACTTTTATATATTATTAATATTATTTTTATATATAAATGCATCCTCGTAACAGTAATACAAGTAGGACTCAATAGAATCCATTACTATAACTTTTTATACATTATTAATATTATTTTGATATATAAATGCATCTTCGTGACAATATACAAATATATAAATGCATGCTTCGTTGAGACTGATTGACAATGTCAAGATGTTTTGTATTTTTCTTGTGTCCACAAAACTTAATGAAAGTGAAAAATAGTCTAAAATTTAATTAATTCTGAACACTTTGGGATAAAATATTAGTGATGTTCAAAGATTTTTGTTATACTACTGTAATAAATCGTGTGTAAGTGCTGTTGCAAATGCACAAACTATTAAACTATATAGATACATAAACACGAACTGGGGGGCACCCCGATATGGTGTAATGGTTAGCAAGCTTATCTCGCTAGAACTTATTACAACTGAGTAGTGAGTTCGATCCTCACTGAATTCTCCATATTTTCACTCTTGTGCCACATCTAAGCGGAGCTTAGAAAATCAATATAAACATGAACTGATTTCGATCATAATCTAAACTTATTTATAAATGGAACTTTGTGTGTGTGTGTGTGTGTGTATCCGTTACCTATAGACTCCAAAACGGCTGAACCGATTTTCCTGAAAATTTAAACAGTTGTACTATAAGCGTCTGCGAGTGTCCTTGGCTAGGTTTTGTGTCGAGGTACTCCCGATAAATATCGAAAATCGATAATCGAAAAAATCGGGTTATAGAAGGGGTGGTACGATATTAATCAAATTTGATACACTCATAGACAAAGACATAAGAAACGATATTCAGAAGTTTCAAGGTTGCAGTTCTTATAATAGTACGAAAAAATGATATAAATACCAGGAAATCAAAATTTGACTTACATCCATTCATTTTTCTTTCAGTCTACGGTTTCGATTTAACGGGAAACAACTATTGCTTTTTAGTCTTTCGTGCCAACGTCCAAAGAGTCTGAGCTCTAGGACCATCTAGCATCTAAGGTCCTCAAAATATTCTCGTTGTACAAGTTGAGTAGATCCGGTGAGAAGACACATTCTTGTCTTACGCCTCTTTTTTTATCTTTGTAAATCTGCTGAACTCTTTACCTGTCCGTCTGCAGGCAGTTTGCTGCCAGTAGAGATTCTTAACTACTTTGATGTCTTTCCCAAAAATGTCGAAGCTGCTGAGCATCTCCATCAATTCTTTGTGGCGTATTTTGTCGAATGCCTTCGCATAATCAATAAAACATAGATACAAGTCCCTCTTCATTTGTATTGCCCTTTCGGAGAGCATCCTAATCATAAATATCTCCCTAGAACTCATTACAACTGAGTAGTGAGTTCGATCCTCACTGGTTATGTCATATTTTTAGCCTTGTGCCACATCTAAACGGTGCTTAGAAAATCAACAGGAACTGATTTTGATCATTATATAAATTAAGAACAAGAAAGAAAGCGGTTGCGGAGAGAGATGGAAATCTAATCTTTAAAAATGTTTTTCTTTTAATTACTTAGTTTATCTTCCCTGTTCCTTTTTTTTTTACGTATATGGGTAGTTAGAGTGGAGATATAATTAGAGAAAACGTGTATACTTCGGGGACCATAACCTCAAACATCACAAATCTTTTATAGTATATGTGGTATGAGATGGTCATTATTTATTAAAGCAAAAAAGTTCTACTGTATCTGAAGTGAAAAAGAAGAAAAAAAATCTTGAAACAGTTATACAGTACTGTGCAAAAGTATTAGGACAAAAACTATTTTACCTTTTATGAGGAATTAAAATAAAATTTAAAATCACCCCTGTCCTAACACTTTTGCACACTACCAGTAGTGTGCAAAAGTATTAGGACAGGGGTGATTTTCCTAAAAACCCCAATACAGGGTGTAAAGCCAAGTAAATTGCTAATAAATATTGATTATTTAAAACTAGGTGTAAAAGAAATGCATTAAAAAGAAGTTATATTTAAATTTTCCTATCTTCTATTTATCAAGTTATTTTGAAACTACTCATTATTCTATTATCCTTGGATATGTCTGACTTTTTTCTTATTCCCCCCTCTCAAATTGATAAATCTAATGTTACTTTGCAAGACACACTTTGGGAACAAATACAAGCTGCTTGGCAGGAGATACTATTAGATACATTGAAGAAGCTTGTGATGTCAGTGCCTGACAGAAAGAAGGGTGTGATCAAAGCAAAAGGCTATTATACTAAATATTAAATTTATTTTGTAACAAGTATTTTTTCTTGTTAAAGCATTTGTTGAGTAAATCAAATAAAATTACTTTAATTAAATTGTTTATTTTTCTGTCAATATACCTCTTAAGAGATAAAGTAGTTCTTGTCCTAATACTTTTGCACAGTACTATATATATATATATATATATATATATATATATATATATATATATATATTAGTCATCCACATACAAGCCTGTTTCGCTGTATCACAGCTCATCAGTATGGCTAGATGCATCCACTCGCCTTTGGCCGGGATCGATACTTTTTATATATATATATATACGGGTTGTATATCAGCAGTGTTTACACATATACGCTTAGTGTGTGTGTGTGTGTGTGTGTGTGTGTGTGTATATATATATATATATATATATATATATATATATATATATATATACTAAGTGCGATTGGTAAATTGTCGCAGTTTTATTATTTCAAAGCAAAAGGCTATTATACTAAATACTAAATTTATTTTGTAACAAGTATTTTTTCTTGTTAAAGCATTTGTTGAGTAAATCAAATAAAATTACTTTAATTAAATTGTTTATTTTCTGTCAATATGCCTCATAAATGATATAATAGTTCTTGTCCTAATACTTTTGATAAAATAGTTCTTGTCCTAATACTTTTGATAAAATAGTTCTTGTCCTAATACTTTTGATAAAATAGTTCTTGTCCTAATACTTTTGATATAATAGTTCTTGTCCTAATACTTTTGATAAAATAGTTCTTGTCCTAATACTTTTGCACAGTGCTCTATATAGTTTTCATTAGCAGAGAAGATGGTAGTAAATATTTTACGTTTTTCTGTCTACTTTTATTAGCAACTTGAACTTTCTGTTTTGATCGGATGCTTTCGTAAAAACTGTTTAACTTATTTTAATTTCAGTCTTTGAAGAGTGAAGACATTCGCTAACCTATGACTACGAAAGTGAGCTTGATTCTTACTGGATATATAGTAGCGTTAGTTTTAGAATTTAAGAGAAACGGTTGAATTACCCAAAAAGACTAATTATGGATTGTAATTATGAGGAAAAACAAGTGTCTTATTAACAAAACAAGGTAAAGAATTTATTGACAAATTGACATGTTTGACGTTGAGCTAGTAGCTCGTTTCAGGAATATAAATTAGACATTTTTAAAATCTGTAGTTTTAACGAATTGCGACAAAGAAAAAAATGTTCATACAACAGATTAAATCAACTGACACAAAATAATATTAAAAAATGTTTAAAAGAAAGGAAGAATTATACTGTTGTACACATTTGAAAGTAGACGAAGAGAGGTAACTTGAAAAACTTCGCTTTCTTGGTACGTTGAAGGAAAATTATTTAAAGTGCCACGTGCTTATTTGAAAGCTGATAACTGAACTGACACTGACGCGGTGAGCGGAAACGAAACGCTTCCCATGAACTTCAGATTCTCTTCACTTATTGATTTAATCGTTATTCCCAATGTTCTATCAAAAGAAATTTTGCACAGGCTCGCTAGTTGAATATTTTTATTTTTCTTGGTTTAACAGATATTTTCTGTAGCAACAAGAAACTCATACGAACAAGAGTGACGAGGATAACAAGCAGAAAGAAAATTTTAGCTTTGGAGCACTGACGACGAGAAATTTGAATCATAGTCGTTTAGTTTTTTATCTTTGGTGTGTGTAAAAGAAAGAGAAATAAAAAAATCTGATTTTCTTTAAATATGGAGAAATTATCGGCTCATGTGGTTAAAATAGAACATCAATAACAACAACAACAACAACAACAACAATAACAACAGCAGCAGCAGCGGCAACAACAATAATACAATTTTTTGGTCCAAAAGCAATTTCACATAGGCTCGCGAATTTATTTCCGTCTTCTTTACTTACCGGCCAATCTCTATGGAGGCAAGGTTTTCAATGGTCCAAATCAAAATTTCAGTCTTGTGAATTCCTTTCCGTCTTTTTCCTCAGTCCTCCGAATTTGGAGTGGGGGGGGGGATAAAGGGAGATATTATTTCGCACTCACTACCGATCTGCTAAATTTGCAGTTCGTTAAATATTTCAGTTAAAACACATCATTTTATAAATATTTATTTTATTAGTGACAGAAACTTTTTTCTTTAGCGAAGTATCTTAAAAAGATAATAGAGGAATCATCATTATTTGTTATTTACCCAAAAGAATTTATGCAAAAAAGCCACCCTGTGAAGACTTCAGGTGGGTGTTAATAACGATAGTGTAAGAGAGTGGGCTTGTATACTGAAATCGATGAAAGTGGTGCATAAGATTTTCTTTAATAAATCACTAGGGAGAAATGGGAGGAAAATCTAGCACAGTAAATATCTTATTGGAACACGTGATCCTGATGTAAATTAAACAATTACCCATCGGTTGATGGCAGGTTCTGATCTCTAATTAGAATGTAAAAGAATCATAATTACTACCCAGGATTAGTGCATTTCAACCAGAATCTATCAATGTAATATCGAGCAACCCAACTTGCTGCCTATGTGGAGAACACCAATAGGTAACTGACAACATAATATCTGGGTATGTCCGATTGGCGCCAACAGAATACTTTCAACGGTATAATAGGTGTTATGTCGTGAGTAAGAATAAATAACTCAACAACAGGAATAGGTTAATTGTTGTATTCCGTGAAAATAGTATTTACAAAGGTTATTAGTATCCAATACAAGAATAAAGGTTAATCGTCTCAACCGTCGTAAGACGTAGTATGAGCAATGGGTACTTCCGGGTCGTCACCGGAAGTCTACGACTGACTTGTCGATCGGCTGCTCGGCACACTCTACTACGTAGATGCCACCATTACTTTACATAGTAATGGAATAGTCCATTATAGCCGAATAGGCGCTGGCGTCCCAACAATAGGTTACTCAGTTAATACAATGTTAAATATGTTAGACATGGAAACTCCCTCGTAAAGTAGAATTGATGTGAATATAAATCACCACAAGTTGTACAGAATTTAAAGATTATCATCCTCTGAAATTTCACCATTCAAACTGATAGGGAAATCTAAGCTAATCAATCAAGCATAATTGTGAAAAATAATTTTGAAAAAGAAAAAAACTATGTTCTGATAAATGTTTCAACCCCAGTCGATAAAAACACATCTTTGGAAATGTTTGAGAACGTAGTAAATGCGAGGAACTTGTGGTGATACCGACCGAACAAAAGCGAGAAACTGGATGTTGGCTCTCTCACAACAAAAAGGTAAATGAATAAAACTCGTCGTGCGTATCCGAGTTTGCGCAGATGTTCCGGTTGAAAAATAAAAATTAATCAAATATCAAATTTCCATTTCGCGAGCCTACGCGAATTTTATTTACCAGCCAATGGGAAGCCCAGAATCAAATTCAAGTATGAAATTCGAAACGAGCTGCGTTTTGATCCAAAAAGCAGATATAAAAAGCCGAGACAAAAAGCACACAGACAGACGGGAAAACGAGAGAAGAGTGTAATTAATATCCCCTTGACTTAAGTCGAGCGGCTACTATGCTGACCTCTTTCCTTCTCCCTGTCTCAAAAGTACTTATTGACCTCTTCAAAGACATTCCTCAAAAGTACTTACTGACTTACTGACCTTAGAAGCGGCAACTTCAAAATGAACATTAATCACACTATTAAGCCTTTTATCTTTTTCAGCATTATATTTTTTGCCATGTCACAAATTTTAAAGGCCGTTGTACCACACAATCTAAGCACTTTTGTCTTTGCCATAAACAAATTTTAAAGTCTTGTTCGGGTCACGTCGAAATAAGATATACTCGCTATAAACTGGTCTACCCCGACCTGAGAAGAACACGCATAAAGACATTTCCACCGAAAACTCTAGATATAAATCCGTAAAAAAAAAGTGGCATCTCAAAATAACAACATTGGAAATACTATAAAAAGAAGCACAGAGTTTAGAGAACAAACATTTGGAAGCTCTAAAATATATGAATTGCAAAACATAATACTAATTGGTACTTCTCATATCTTGCGAAGATATTTCTCTGAACACTGACCACAATTACATAGTTTTCTTCTCCCTTATATGTTAAAAGTGGCAACTAGGAATCGAAACTCATACGAATTATAACAAAAGTGACGAGAATAACATGCAGAAAAAACTTTTTGCTTCGGAGCTCATAATAACACTAATGACGAGAAATTTGAACTATAGTGGTTTCAATGACCAGAATTACAGAGTTTTCTTTTCCCTTATATGTTAACAGTGGCGACAAGGAAGCGAAACTCATAATAATTACAACAAGAGTGACGAGGATAACAAGTAGAAAAAACTTTTGTCTTCGGAGCACATGATCCCACTGACGACGAGAAATTTGAATCATAGTGGTTTAACGTTTTATCTTTGGTGTGTGTAAAAGAAAGAGAAAGAAAAAAAATCTGATTTTCTTCAAATATGGAAGAATTATCAGCTCATGGGGTTAAAATAGAACAACAATAACAACAACAACAACAACAGCATCATCATCATCAGCAGCAGCGGCAACAACAACAATACAAGCAGTTGTTGAAACTCAAGAAACAACAACAAAAGTTAATTGAAAACGGAAAATTCCTCAAGTTCTTTCACTTCCGACGCAGTGGCAAATGCTATATCTGAACTCACATACAATTCAGATGAGGGAATTACCTATTCTACTTATTTTAGAAGATACGAGAAATTTTTCAAAGAAGAATCCAACGACTGGAAAGACGAAAAGCAACAAAGCTTTTGTTGAGAAAATTAGCACAGGATAAAAATGAAAAATGCTGCAATTTTAAATTAATGAAAAAAAAAAGAAACTGGAGAAAATAGTTTTTGTAAAAACAGTAGTCTGACTAAAATTTTTAGCGAGAAAAACTCGTTATTTAATCCTCGTTGGATGTGTATGAAAAAAGATCTTATGAAAAAAGATGATGAAGATTTAGTCACATTGTGACACTATCTCACGCGGTGATACTTTCCCTTCTCCCGCGGGGATGCTTTCTTTGGTTGGTTTAAAACAACTGAGAGAGAAATCGATACTGGCAATGTTATTAAGAGTTCTATTGCGTCACACGATGTGAGCTTAGGAAAAAAATAGTAATTTTATTATTTTTCAAGTACTTCTAAAAGCCGGAAGCATAAAGTTATTTTGGAAAAATATACATTTCTAGTCTTTCATGTTTGTATAAATTTCGCTCCTTTCATGTTCATATAAAATTCCCTTCTTTTGGATTTGAAATGTCAATTCCGTTAATCTGAAAACGCGTAGACAAAACAAGTGTCAGAGTGATTTGATAAGGTCACCCGAAGGCCAAGGCCGCTGGTGAACACAGCAGTCCGTAATAACCCGAGTTGAATCGAGGTACGATGTGAGTTGGCATAATCACATTGGTCGAGTTAAAACTTTCCGCAAATCGAGTGGGTGGACACCGATTTCATTGGCCGAAGACTGTGAGCCGGCCGGATCCCCAGAGAGGATCGAAATTGGTTATAAAAATAGATGCTCGACACGAAAAAGTCGGGTGACAGTTTGAGTTGGAGTTTGTATAGATTTCGGGCAGAGAGCCACCACCATCAACACAACCACCGTCCGCCTCTGATTCGGTACATTCCGTCAGATTCCGTCAGGTTCCATCAAGAACCCGAAAGAACTTTGCTGTTTTAGAAGCTACACAGAACATTGACAAACCTGATTACAGAGAATTAATGAAAAAGACTTTAATGAAATACGTGAAAAGACTTTGGTGAACTGTGAAGAAATCTGTTTACTTTAACGCTAACGAAGTTTGAACAAGTCGTTTTTTTCATTAAGGATTAGATATTATGATGCATTTAGCGAACTTTCTCTCTCCGTTGTAAATGTCATTTCCGACAACTGTATTCTTGGGAAAAGAAAGACATTGTTGGGTTTTTTTTATTTATATAAAGACATTATTCGTAATTCTCCAGGCGTGTCCGAACTTGTTCATTTATTTTATTAATTTTTTTTTTTTTTGGTGCCGTGTTTTCAAACCACAAGTGTACACCAGTGTCCGAACTGGCTAAAAGGGACGACTATTAAGATTGCAAGACGAGACCTCTGGGATCTAATTACAACGTGGGACAGTGGCCCGTTGTTGCAACAGATGTCCTGTAATCCAACATTTGTGGCGACATCATCGGGCGGGATCGTCACGACCAGCAACAGCGACCAAACCAACCGTACAACCGGGTGGCAGTCTCACAAGTGGGAACGTCACGACTGTCGGCGAGAACGAGCGTCACATTAGACAGACGGCCAGCCGGTCTGAGGCATCACATCTGGTGCCGTTTCGACCAGGATATGGCCTCAGGGCAGCCAGCCGGCCTGCAGTGTTACAACATATGCTGGAATCGTTAACAAGAGATGTGAAAGATTCAGCTTAAACGAACTGACTCCAGATATGTTTAAAAGATTAATTTTAGTTTAAGGATTAACGGCGAACAAAAGACGCAGAAATATGGCGAGAATTTTAACAAAAAATGAGCAAAATAATTAACTTACGCAACAGAGAATATCAGACGAATGTTAGAGAAATCTGAATCTGATACACGATACATGAAGAAATTGAGAAAAAAGAATGTGCATACATACAAGCGGAAGAAAAATGTAGAAAAAGAAAATTAATTCATTTTTCAGAAGTGGTCGTTTACATCTCGGAGAAAACTGTCCGTTTAAGAATTCGAAATACTACAAATGTTGAAAAGTGGGACATAAAAACTCACATTGTAAAACTAAAGCAATGAAAAGTTTTCATAGGTTCTGATGCTAGTTATTATCTATCTAAACTTATTTATGAATGAAACTTTGTCTGTGTGTGTGTGTGTGTGTGTGTGTGTGTGTGTGTGTGTGTGTTACCTATAGACTCTGAAACGACTGAACCGATTTTCATGAAAATTGACACAGTTGTACTATAAGCATCTGCAAGTGTTCTTAGCTAGGTTTTGTGTCGCGGTACCCCCGATAAATATCGAAAATCGATAATCGAAAAAATCGAGTTATAGAAGGAGTGGTCCGATTTTAATCAAATTTTATACACTCATAGATAAAGACATAAGAAATGATATTGAGAAATTTCAAGGTTGCAGTTTTTACAATAGTGCAGAAAATCGATAACATATATATATATATATATATATATATATATATATATATATAAACATGTGTCTGTTTATCTGCCTGTATGTCTGTATTTTTTCAGTCCTTTTATTTTAGTTTTTGCTTCGGGTTTGGCTCTAAGTAGGTATAATTGTAGTTCTTAGTCTCAGCCATGATACCATTTACTCTTATTTAGCCTTCAAAATTCAGTTTACGACGAAAAAACCTATTTGATATTGATACCAGGAAATCAAAATTTGACTTACATCCATTCATTTTTCTTTTCGTCTACGGTTTCGCTTTAACTGGAAACAACTATCGCCCGGTTCACACTCCACCCACGTCTATTGAACAGGTGAAGAGGCTCATCCCTTGTTCCCTGTTTAGGATGTGGTTTCCGGCTTTCTCTTTTCTCCAATCTTTTCACTCTTACGTAGCCCCTTGCGCATCAGTAGCGTTACCGCTTTGCTCGGGGTGATATGATTAAAAAAAAACTATTGCTTTTTAGTCTTTCGTGCCAACCTCCAGAGTCTGAGCTCCAGAACCATGGATTAGTTTTAAAGCTTTCATTACACCCGAGCAACGCCGGGCTATACTGCTAGTTTACTGATAAAAAGAAATCGAAAAATGGGAATATTCTGCATTAAATAATATACCACTGGTAACACAAATGAACAAGGCTAGAGGACTTAAATGAAGAACTTCAAGTGAGTCACAGTAATCTCTTTGGAGTCAGTCAAGAGTATTTCTAACAGACATCACAGCTTGAAGCCTAAGCAAGACTTAATATTATATGCACTAGAAACGAGTTATAACATAATGAAAGAATGAAACTTTAGAAATGAAAAAATATCTCTTTTTAATTATAATTTTTCTATATTATTAATAAATATTAATTCCACGTGTGTGTGTGTGTGTGTGTGTGTGTGTGTGTGTGTACGTAAAAACTGACGCAAAGGTAAGTGTGATAGTTGTAGAGTAATAGTAACTTAAGTCGGCAGATTTACAGAAATTTTACCTAAAAAAGTGAGTTAAAATCTTCTTCTTCTTCTTCTTCTTCTTCTTCTTCTTCTTCTTCTTCTATGTGCCCTGTCCCTTCAGGACGTATGCGGTCATGGCTTTCTATCCCTGGTGGCTCTTAGCACGCTTTCTTCTGTTACACCATACAACCCTCGTTCCGTCATCCATCTGATTAGGTCCTTCAAATATGTTATCCGTTGCTTTCCCTTCTCTCTTTTCTCCTCTATCTGGTCTGTCAGTCTCAGGTTCTTTAAGCCCTCCTTCCTCACTGAACGTCACTGGAACTTCAGCTGTCTCTTCCTAATACTCAGTATTAATTTCCTTTTCGTTTCCATCACTTCTAAGACCTCATCATTGCTCACATGCTCGATCAATGATATTCGCAGCATGCTTCTGTAGAACCACATTTCAGTTGCTTCAAGTTTTTCCTTCATCTTTGATGATATTGTCCAGCACTTGAGTTTAAAATATAACCGGGATTTGGTTTTCAATTTCGCTTTTTTATTAAAAGACGATGTGTCACTCGGGGCTACCTCCACACAAAACCTAGCTAAGAACACTCGCAGACGCTTATAGTACAACTGTGTAAATTTTCAAGAAAATCGGTTCAGCCGTTTCGGAGTCATATAGGTAACGGACACACACACACACATAGGCACACACACACACACACACACATAGGCACACACACACACACACACACACACACACACACACACACACACACATAAAGACAAGTTCCATTTATAAATAAGTTTAGACATATGCCTAGAAGAAGAAGAAGAAGAAGAAGAAGAAGAAGCAAGTGGAGGAGGGAGAGTAACTGTCCAAAGTTCGTCGTATCTTTGTTGCTTGAGATCGCAAATGGCATTTAAACGTCTACAAACTTTTAAAACGCCGTCGAAAATGATCTCTAAAAATGCTTCACTTCTCATGCTGTCCCCTGCCTGTTACCTGCATGACCCTGGTGTATGTTTTCAGATTTCTTTAAGACCCCACTCATGATTTACAAAATTTAGTGCAGATGGGACACTGAGAGTGGTAGACAGAAATATGCTCATTGTAATTAATACGTGTCAATTCAACATAAAATTGCTTCTGTGAGCTGTCTAGCTTTTGACAAGTAGATTCTATTGAAAATGGAAGGAAGGTCTACAGTTATATTTTTCCTTTTTTTTTCTTTTCCTCTTTTTCTTTTGAGTTCCGTTACTCCAATTTCCAAGTCTGCTATGCCGTCCTATATTTCCGAATGCCAAGAATTTAGGTACGCTTTAAGAAACAGGAAAATTTCACTAGAAACAAAGAAGAGAGTTCTGGGTTGTTATGTGATGTCAGTTCTTCAATATGGCAGTGAATGCTGAACAATATCATCAAAGATGAAGGAAAAACTTGAAGCAACTGGAATGTGGTTCTACAGAAGCATACTGGATATGAAGTGGAGGATCAATTCCATATTACAATCAATATATGAACTGACCCCTCACTTTGTGGTCACAACTGTTTCTATACATTTATATTCCTGAGATCCGAAAGCACGAGGATGCATTCCAGAAGTTAAGTAAACTATTAAGAAACAGGAAAATTTCGCTAGAAACAAAGAAGAGAGTACTGGATTGCTATGTGATGTCAGTTCTTTAATATGGCAGTGAATGCTGGATAGTATCATCAAGGTTGAAGGAAAAACTTGAAGCAACTGGAATGTGGTTCTACAGAAGCATACTGGATATAAAGTGGGGGATCAATTCCATATTACAATCAATATATGAACTGACCCCTCACTTTGTGGTCACAACTGTTTCTATACATTTATATTCCTGAGATCCGAAAGCACGAGGATGCATTCCAGAAGTTAAGTAAACTATTAAGAAACAGGAAAATTTCGCTAGAAACAAAGAAGATAGTACTGGATTGCTATGTGTTGTCAGTTCTTTAATATGGCAGTGAATGCTGGATAGTATCATCAAAGTTGAAGGAAAAACTTGAAGCAACAGGAATGTGGTTCTACAGAAGCATACTGGATATAAAGTGGGGGATCAATTCCATATTACAATCAATATATGAACTGACCCCTCACTTTGTGGTCACAACTGTTTCTATACATTTATATTCCTGAGATCCGAAAGCACGAGGATGCATTCCAGAAGTTAAGTAAACTATTAAGAAACAGGAAAATTTCGCTAGAAACAAAGAAGAGAGTACTGGATTGCTATGTGTTGTCAGTTCTTTAATATGGCAGTGAATGCTGGATAGTATCATCAAAGTTGAAGGAAAAACTTGAAGCAACTGGAATGTGGTTCTACAGAAGCATACTGGATATAAAGTGGGGGATCAATTCCATATTACAATCAATATATGAACTGACCCCTCACTTTGTGGTCACAACTGTTTCTATACATTTATATTCCTGAGATCCGAAAGCACGAGGATGTATTCCAGAAGTTAAGTAAACTATTAAGAAACAGGAAAATTTCGCTAGAAACAAAGAAGAGAGTGCTGGATTGCTATGTGATGTCAGTTCTTTAATATGGCAGTGAATGCTGGATAGTATCATCAAAGTTGAAGGAAAAACTTGAAGCAACTGGAATGTGGTTCTACAGAAGCATACTGGATATAAAGTGGGGGATCAATTCCATATTACAATCAATATATGAACTGACCCCTCACTTTGTGGTCACAACTGTTTCTATACATTTATATTCCTGAGATCCGAAAGCACGAGGATGCATTCCAGAAGTTAAGTAAACTATTAAGAAACAGGAAAATTTCGCTAGAAACAAAGAAGAGAGTACTGGATTGCTATGTGTTGTCAGTTCTTTAATATGGCAGTGAATGCTGGATAGTATCATCAAAGTTGAAGGAAAAACTTGAAGCAACTGGAATGTGGTTCTACAGAAGCATACTGGATATAAAGTGGGGGATCAATTCCATATTACAATCAATATATGAACTGACCCCTCACTTTGTGGTCACAACTGTTTCTATACATTTATATTCCTGAGATCCGAAAGCACGAGGATGCATTCCAGAAGTTAAGTAAACTATTAAGAAACAGGAAAATTTCGCTAGAAACAAAGAAGATAGTACTGGATTGCTATGTGATGTCAGTTCTTTAATATGGCAGTGAATGCTGGATAGTATCATCAAAGTTGAAGGAAAAACTTGAAGCAACTGGAATGTGGTTCTACAGAAGCATACTGGATATAAAGTGGGGGATCAATTCCATATTACAAACTATTAAGAAACAGGACAATTTCGTATCGTGCGAGTCATGTATTTGTGATAACCATTATCTCCAACCTCTGCTTTGGTGATAACTCGCGCAGTAACCTTTTAAGATGTTGTAATCTTAATCTTAATCTTAATCTTAATCTTAATCTTAATCTTAATCTGGCAACGAAGGCTGTGCGTTGACCAAAATACAACACTGGCGTTAAAGTTTGTGCCTTTAGCAAAAATACAACATTTTGGTGTTAAGGATTACGGCTTTGTTTAAATAAAACTAAACGTTCGTACAACGAATATAGTTTCGGAAAAATACACAAAAAAAGTTATCAAGTCAAAGAAAGGTTTTTAAATAGAAATACACTAAGGAACATGGGTAAAGGAAGATCAAAAGTACGAAAAAAGATAAAGCATTTTTTTACTACAAAATGTTTTCAGGATTACGTCATAACAACCAGTTATTCATTATCCATAACAGTTATTCATTATCCATAACAGTTATTCATTATCCATAACAGTTATTCATTATCCATAACAGTTATTCATTATCCATCACAGTTATTCATTATCCATAACAGTTATTCATTATCCATCACAGTTATTCATTATCCATAACAGTTATTCATTATCCATAACAGTTATTCATTATCCATAACAGTTATTCATTATCCATAACAGTTATTCATTATCCATAACAGTTATTCATTATCCATAACAGTTATTCATTATCCATAACAGTTATTCATTATCCATAACAGTTATTCATTATCCATAACAACAATTATACACCAGTTGTGCATAACCCAAAATTAATATAAATTATACAATTATATGATAATTAACGATAAGTTCTTGTTACGAAAATATATAACATTCGTCAGGATTTCGTAACAAAAAATTATCGTAAATAATCAGGTCGTCAGAAATATATATATATATATATATATATATATATATATATATATGTATATATATACTGTTTGATTATAAACAGAATAACTACTTAAATACGACTATCAATCAAAAAATAATGTTCAAACAATTCATTTCAAATTGTCGGTTGTTTAAAGGCCATTTCGTTATTCTACGTTAATTTCCGTAATATATATCGTTCATTCATTAATATATAACGTTCATTGAGTCATGAATTTGAACACTCTCAGCTACTGGTGTGTGTTTACATTGTATATAACACGCTAAAGTCCGCCTTCCTCTACCGAGCGCCCACAGCTCAGAGGTAGAATCGCTGACTGATGTCAATTTGGTCGGGTTTCAATCCTGGATAGAAGCAATCGGATGTCTAACTGTACTGATGAGCTATGATACAGCAAAAAAGAAGATCTGTCTGCGGATGACTATATATATATATATATATATAGAGAGAGAGAGAGAGAGAGAGAAGTAATTTTTATTTCAAGCTATGGTGTTGCTAGTATGTGTGAAATCTTTTTAATGAAGAATCTTTCAATGCCAAATATAGAACTCTTCTTCGAAAAAAAGATTTTCTCGAAAATGTTACATTTATGCATCTGAATCTTTTGCCACATAGGAATTATTTCCCAGTATTCATTTTATTGCTCGAAGGCAAACAATATCTTAAATTCTTTCCCTCGGGAACTTAACAATAAGAATTTTTTTCCAACTTTAGGAAAATACATGTACGATTGGCTATTCCGAAACAATTTGAAAACAAGAACAATTGATATTTTGCTCTTCTGCCATAATTCACAGTCGCTAGAATGTAGAACCTGAAAATCAACTGTAGGTTTCTTTAAGAAACTCGGGATATCATGGGTAGAATTTATAAGGTGAATATTTCCAAACTTTCATTGGAATGATAATCGAAAAAATCGGGTTATAGAAGGAGTTGTCCGATTTTAATCAAATTTGATACACTCATAGACAAGGACATAAGAAACGATATTCAGAAGTTTCAAGGCTGCAGTTCTTACAATAGTGCAGAAAATCGATAATATATATATAAAAGCTTTCATTACACCCGAGCAACGCCGGGCTATACTGCTAGTCTTCAGTATATATAATCACAACTCTTTACAACTCCTTATACCTTGGAGATTTTCTTTTTTACTTCCCTTTCCCTTCCTAAATCATTTCGACAAGTTACTCAATGAATGTGCGTTGTTGACTGTTCTAAATGAGAAATCAAAGAACTGAATTACAGTTAAATTCTTTGAATTCAGTTACGTACAAAACACCCTTGGGAAAGATGTGAATAATCTCTACTGCCTCTAGCTATGGGTTAAATAGCAGAACAGATTGGATTCTGTAGCTTTGGTTGGCAACCGGTCTACCTCAGAAACAAATAGGAAGCTACTGCAGAAAAATATTCTGCCTGTTCAGTCATGGATCGAAAGAGACACGTGACGGAACTTAACTGACTGACTGAGGTTATTCTCTCCCCCCTCTTGATTTTAATGTCGTGTGATTGTCAAATTTTTCAAGGATTTTTTACTCATTCAGTCAGTTAAGGGCCATACGTGATACATGCTTTGGGCGATCATGTCTCTTTCGAGACATGACTAACTGGGCAGAAGATTATCTCACAGTAGGTTGCAATTGCTTTCTGAGGTAGACTAGTTGCCAGCCAAGGCTATACAACCCAACCTGTCCTGTTATTTAACCCATAACTGGAGGGAAGAGACGGATTAATACCTTTCCCAAAGGTTATTACACGTAAGTGAATGAAAAGAATTCAAGTGGAATTCGAACTTGGCACCCCGATTTGTCGTTCCGAGTCGATATCCACAGCACCGTAATCCATAAATTTCAATTTTCTCGGTCTGGTTCTTAGTACAAATCTGCTTGTTTCTATTTTCCTCAGTAATCACAGTTTCCGTCACTGCATCTTTCTGTAGAACTTCATTTCAGTTGTCTTCTACATAAAATTATGTAGAAATTCTCCTGCATCCACTTCCATATAGGAGGATTTATATTAAACAGTAGCCTAGTATACGAGTACTATGTTTTTAATCTTCATGTAAATTTTCTTGTTTTTTTATATTCTGCTTAGCTTTTGAAAGACAACTTTTACTAAACTAATGCACCTTAGGATTTCGTTGTTTCATTTCCCGTACCCCGTTACAATACTTTCCAGATATTTAAATTTTTGCATTTAGTAGATTTTGATACCACTAATCCATAGTTTGTCCCTAAGTTGTTCCCCTTCCTGGCAATCATACCTTCGGTCTTCTTACAATTTATAGTTAGTCCTTTCTTCCCGCTTTTCTTTACTAACTTTATAGGTGTTCCACAGTTTGTTTATTTAATATCTGATATCAAAACTGTGTCAGCTGCAGATGGATGTAATGTTGTTAAAATTGCTCCCACTAATAAATCCTGATAGGAAGTCTAGTTCTCTTAAGATCGCTGTAAAGGTCGAATAAGTCAAGTGTTACAGAATGCGAAGTCTGGCCAAAAAATAGCAAACTACTGACCAGAAGACACTGTGGAAGTTTTTACAGTGATGAGTTGTCTTTGTTTAATTGTTAACCAAAACACCGTACAAACAGGGAAATAGCTGCAAGAATCATAAATAGTCAACGCGTAATTGCACCCAGATTTCTTAGTGAAGAGCAGTTTTTTTTTAATCATTTCACCCTGAGAAAGGCAGAAATGCCACTGATGTGCGGGGGGCTACATAACTGTAAAAAGATTAATTAGAAAATAGTGAGGAGTACAAACTAGTTAGAAAGGAGCAATAGAAAGCTGAGAATGCAGGTGCGATGACAGATACATAGGTGGAGAGAAAGGGAAAGTTATACGGGGGTGGGGAGAGAGCTAGAGTCCAGTGATTAGTAGATGAGTATTGACTTTGCATTTAAATTTCTGGAGGTTGTAGCCGTCAGGAAAGCAAGAATACGGGAGCGAGTTTAAACAAGTTTAAATAGATGTTGTTGACGTACTTTTATCAAACAATTTTTCATAGCCTATAAAACAGAAGTAAGCGTACTTCTTCATTTGCATTGCTCTTTCTGATATCATTCAGACCATAAATAATTATTACATCAATTTGAAAGCTTATTCACAAACTGAAAAATGTATCACAAAATATATGACAGGCAGACATTTTCGGTCGATTTGAAAAAAGTTATTCAATAGCATTTATAGTATTAGATGTATTAGTCTTCATATGTTCGGAATTTCCCAGATTTCCCAGGGGTCAAAGAGTGTTATATGCTGAAGTTTAAACTCACTATACTAAAAATAAGCCCGTTAACAATCACTGTAAGTCGCTTGTCCGAATTAATCATGTTTGAGACATCCACAGCATCGCTCTCCTTCTTTCATTTCAAACACCACTGTGTCAATATCTGTTTATTTTTGTGAGATGATAAATGTTTACAATATTTACATTGTTCGAACTGTTGTCTACAATGACACCTGGCCCAGTGGATAAAATCATTGGTTGAGTAATCAAAAAAGTGATTTGACCCCAAGAGTTGTGAGTTCAATAACTGGCCACCACAAAAAACTTGCAGATTTGAATTACTAAAGGGAATTAACTGAAAATGAGATATCAAAAAGGTTATGGCACGTGGGACCAGAACAATCTACTCCCGTGGAATAGTTCTGTTTAAAATTCTAGCATCTCTTTCCTGAAGAAGGCCGGGGCTTTCAATGGCTGAAATGTCGTGAATATAGCATAAATATGAGAAACGATGCAAATATTGTAAATACCATTGTTTAATTTACAGATTACAATGAGATGAAGTTTGTCTTCCTCGAGACAAATAAACGAAAAACAAATTTCAAAAATCGAAACTTTAGATCAATGTTTTAATTTCCAGAAAATTACTACTCAGTTTTTTTAATGTATAAGTGTGTATATGTGTGTGCGTGTGTATACGTATGCTCATGTATCTGTGAGTATATGTGTGATTACTTTTTAAGGCCTCATCTTGAATCTTTGCTACGTGAAGAGAGTCTGAAGAGAGAAAAGCAAATAGCATAAAGATTTTACCGTAAAACGGCCTCGCATTGGCTAATCAACAAAGAGCTGTGCGGAAATCCACTAATTATGATGATTTGACAGCATTCCTCTTATGATCAGGTCTCATGTCTACTGCACACATCAATTTTATGTGTGCCCACTTCTTGTGTTGAAAGTTTCTTATTATCTTTTCCCGTCTGAAGCTAGGGTGACAGTAAAGAAATATTGTCCCAATAATACAGATCTGTCGACTGTTATGACAGGCGATAATGCTGGATAAACATATTGAAATGGAAACGAACTTATGTTTGTTGCTCAATGTAGTTAACGACTACCAGTTCTTTCTGCAGGTCAACGAGATTGAATGGCTAGATTGGGAGGCAAGCTATAGCGTTTTATAAAATATGTGGTCGAAATAGCCGTTCCGTTTCAGTGAAACATTGAAGAGTGCTTCGCCATAAAATACTGAGATAGAATTATGCGTAGTTTTTATCTACATTGGATATACATCAAGTCCCCAATCTGACCTACCTGAACTCACTCACACTCTCCCTCTGTCATTCACACACTTCCTCTCTGCCCACTCCCTTTGCTCTCTCTTTCTAGATAGATAGAAACAAACAGACCAAAATATAATATCAGACAGATTTTGGTCAACAATACGGTGATCCTTACTCATACACACAGTACGAGGAACCTGCAGATATTGGAGGCCATGTACATCAAATCAAAACAACCAACACTCAATAAAATCAACTTTAAAACAGGAAATAACATATTACATTGCATTTGACTAGATGGTTTTGTTGTCATTTCGCGCTATCCCGCGGTGTGACGTCATAAAACCGCATCGCAAACTTAAGAACTGCGTTTATTATTTTTGGTAACTATTGCCGTTGCCAAGCGGAGTTTTATGTCAACACAAAATAAAATCGTCGGTGATGGTGGATTTTATAATATTTCAGTTTAAACTACCTCTCTGAAGATGGCTCATGTGAGCCGAAAGCTTAGAAGAAAACCAATAAATAATTATCCAAATGTTGGAGAATTTTTGTCTTTATTTTCAACTGAAATTAAAGCAAAAATACGACGTTTAGAACGGCTCATGATTAAACATAACAGACATTCATTGTCTCTTATATTTAATAGAATATGTCTAGAAAATTACTTGCTGCCTCGATATACTAAATTTAAGTTACATGATGCCGCAGCATTAAATGATCCCACCGCAAAGAAATTGCAATGGAACCTCATAAAACGTCAAATGCACACAGCCAAACAGGAATTACAAGAAATCAACACTGAAATTGTACACATCAAAAAAATTTTACAGTCTTCTACCACAAGTGAAAAATTCAAGGAAATATTGGATTTATTATACAATACAACACAAAAGGAACATGAATCCCATAAACAAGTCATCCCAAAAAAGCTAAACAAATTATATAAAGGAAAAATACTCTTACCAAACATCAATGACAACTTCATTAACCTATCGGATTACCAACTTACTCCAGATGAAATAGAATTACTTAATCTCGGACCAAATTTTCATGTCGCACAGAAACTTAATTCAATGTTTAAACAAATGGAAATTGAAGCTTTATACCAACAAATACTTCAACTCGAACAGGACAACCATATTACTACACAGGTAGGCTTAAAAGAATTACTCAAAGCTGAATCAATCAAACACCGTTACCATAAAAATCCTAATGATATTATAAATATGCCTCTCATAAAAGCAGCCACACATCTCAAAAATAACAAAAATATTGTTATCAGACGTGCCGATAAAACCAATACTTTTGTTATTTTAAACAGACAGGAATATCACTCAAAATTACAGGCCATTCTCGACGATCACAACAAATTTAAAAAATTAACTTGTAATACCACAACCCAACTTAAAAAACATATTAATAAACTTATTACTGCAAACAATGCTGAAATAGGATCCTATAAACTTCAAAAGATTATAGGTGATTATCAGCCCGGCTACCTTTATGGAAATGTAAAAATCCATAAAAAAGATCATCCCCTCCGACCTATCATTTCTCAAATACCCACACCAATATATAACCTTTCCAAAACACTTAACAAACTAATTACTCCCTATCTTCCTGGAAAATATAGCATTAACTCCACGGACGAATTTTTACAGATTCTCCATTCCGTAAAACCTAATAATCAAATGCTTGCATCTTTGGATGTTCAAAACTTATTCACAAATGTTCCCGTCCATGATACAATTGACATCATTATCCGTGATGTATACAACCATGCTACTCTCCCATCAATCAATATTAAACCCACTATATTAAAAAAACTATTATTAGCATGCACCACACAAGTACCCTTTCATGACACCTTAGGCAATATTTATACACAAATAGATGGTATTGCGATGGGATCTCCTTTAGGTCCCCTCTTTTCTAATTATTATATGGCAAATCTAGAAAATAAAATAATTAATGACAACAACAAACCCTCTATATATGTAAGATATATAGATGACATCTTTGTTTTAGCTAAGAATATCGATCAAATTAAATATCTTAAAAACAAATTTGAAAGTCACTCCGTCCTCAAATTTACATTAGAACTTAATATTAATAACAAACTCCCATTCCTTGATGTATTCATTGATTCTAGCACACATAAATTTACTACTTCTCTATATAGGAAACCAACTAGCATAAATTCGTGTCTTCTTAATTATAACAGTGAATGTCCCCAACGATATAAGTTAGCTGTTATAAAAAACTTACTTCAACGCACACAAATGATATCTTCTTCCAAATCTATATTTTATAAAGAATTACACAACATTAAGCAAACACTAGTCAATAATGGATTTCCTAACTCCGTTATTGATCAACAAATTAAAATGTATCTCAACAAACTTAACAATAGCTCTAACAATAATGATAATATTAATAATAATGGTTTACATCAAAATAAACATAACACTATTAACTTATACTATTGCAACCAAATACATAATAATTATAAACAAGATGAAAAAACTCTCAAAAACATAATACGTAGAAATGTTAAACCAGTCGAAAGTAATAATCAAATTAAACTCATTATATATTATAAAAAGTTTAAAACAATTGACCTCATAGTTTATAATAACCCAACAGGCACTAAACTAAATTCTTTACAAAAAACCAATGTAGTGTACCAATTTACATGCCCATTCAGAGATTGCATCTCTGATACTACTCAAAAACCTAGTACATATATTGGTTTTACCACAACCACGCTCTCCCGTAGACTTACATGTCATCTTTCTGATCAGAGTACTATTAAACAACATTTCTCTGAAAAACATAAACATGTAGGTAATATCAGACAGATTTTGGTCAACAATACGGTGATCCTTACTCATACACACAGTAAGAGGAACCTGCAGATATTGGAGGCCATGTACATCAAATCAAAACAACCAACACTCAATAAAATCAACTTTAAAACAGGAAATAACATATTACATTGCATTTGACTAGATGGTTTTGTTGTCATTTCGCGCTATCCCGCGGTGTGACGTCATAAAACCGCATCGCAAACTTAAGAACTGCGTTTATTATTTTTGGTAACTATTGCCGTTGCCAAGCGGAGTTTTATGTCAACACAAAATAAAATCGTCGGTGATGGTGGATTTTATAATATTTCAGTTTAAACTACCTCTCTGAAGATGGCTCATGTGAGCCGAAAGCTTAGAAGAAAACCAATAAATAATTATCCAAATGTTGGAGAATTTTTGTCTTTATTTTCAACTGAAATTAAAGCAAAAATACGACGTTTAGAACGGCTCATGATTAAACATAACAGACATTCATTGTCTCTTATATTTAATAGAATATATATATATATATAACATCAAATTACACCCACCTGTAATAGCCAAAATGTAATATATTTTCTCTTCTGCTCAATATGACCAAATAGTGAATATATTGGTGAATCTGGAAACAGTTTTAGATTTCGTTTTAATAATCATAAACTAAGCATACGCCAAAACAACCGTTATTCCCCCATAGCTGAACACTTCAATCAACCAGGACACATATTACAAAACTGCAAATGTTTACTGATAGATTCCGATTTTAGTTCTACATACTCACGCAGAAAAAAAGAAAAATACTGGGTTGTAAAATTAAATATATATAGGCTAGGGTTAAATAGGGACTTAGGTATTTTGAATCTTTATAAATATTTCAATAGTTAAACATTTTTTAGATACACTTACAAAAATCTTCTTTAAAACAACATTTAAAAGTATTATTATAGTTAGTTTTACATTTCAAAATATTCAAATTTTATTGCTTTCTACATCATGTGACGTACACATCTCGCGACGTACACATCTCGCGACGGACGCTTCTATTTTAAAATCATTTATTTCTGATGAAAGGCCGAGGCTGGTCTGAAATATCAAATATATATAATTAATAATAGAAATAAACAAATACTGTAAAAAAAACATCTTTAACTTATAACTTTTTAGTAGTTTATATATATATATATATATATATATATATAAATTAGAGAAAATTTTCAAAATTCAAAGGTGTCGGATGTACATTTCGACATAGGATCTCTAATAGAGATTCTACGTCACGTCAGCGACATTGTTTTTTTTCCAAATGACGAAGGCCTTGGGGTAGAGTGTGGAGGGGTTTTTGTTTAACAACGGTCACAAAGTAGAACAGGACAGAGCTGGTAGTCGCGGGGTTATTCTTAATACATTGAGCTCTTTGCCTGCATCACGTTTTAATGTTAAAAACAAATATATATATATATATATATATATATATATATAATTATGGATGGAATAAAAATACTTGTCCAAAGAAACATTATTTTTTAAAAAAGTGCTCAATACAACGTAGAGCTAATAATATTTATTCAGAAATTATAACATGGATATGTTACAATATCACTACAAAAGTATCTATTTTGCTTCGATACATCTTGTGTCTTGTCAAGTCATGTGGTTATTTTAAATTGATTGGTTTTAAAAGGTTAAAAACAAGCAAGACCTCTTTAATCAGGGAGGTATCATTGTATGTACAGTGTGGACCAATCAGAGTAAAGCAACTTTTAATTTGGAGAAAATGTGGGCAGACTTAAAATTAATCTTGGTGGGCATTGGTATTAAAATTTGATTAAATTGAGATCAGCATTATTAATTAACTATTATATCTACTTTATTTTTGTTGCGAAATTTAAAGAAATATTTTTTAGTTTAACAATTTATTAGATTTACAAAGTTATTCATATATTAAATGAGGAAGAGAAAGAACGCACACATAAATAAACCTACAAACATCCACACATGGAAAAATAGACGAGTATATTCACAAACACTGACAGACATATATACAGATTAATACACCCACGCATATATACATTTTTTTTAATCATATCACCCCGAGCAAGGCGGTAACGCCACTGATGTGCAGGGGGCTACGTAAGAGTGAAAAGATTAGAAGAGAGAAAGCCGGAAACCACATCCTAAACAGGGAAGAAAGGATGAGCCTCTACACCTGTTCAATAGACGTGGGTGGAGTGTGAACCGGGCGATAGTTTAGTCTATCTACTCCAAATGAAAAAAAAAGTGAGAAGATTGGTAAAGAGAAAGCCGGAAACCACATCCTAAACAGGGAACAAGGGATGAGCCTCTACACCTGTTCAATAGACGTGGGTGGAGTGTGAACCGGGCGATAGTTTAGTCTATCTACTCCAATTGAAAAAAAAAAAGAGTGAAAAGATTGGAAAAGAGAAAGCCGGAAACCACATCCTAAACAGGGAACAAGGGATGAGCCTCTACACCTGTTCAATATACATGGGTGGAGTGTGAACCGGGCGATAGTTTAGTCTATATATATATATATATATATATATACGCAACACACCAATATTCAAATTATGCAACTGTCAATTTTTAATCAATACCAAATGATTGTGTTATGTATAAAACTCAAGCTTGTGCTGCTGGCGAAGCTTGATTTGTTTAATAGCTTATCAACTCCTCAAATTACAAAATTTAGCCTTTATCGACTTGTCAGTTTGTCCGTTAACTTTTAAACAGACTAAATTGCAAGTCAAGGTGAATTCATAATGTTACCGGCCTTGGATGAATAGGGTCGGGATAGACATAATCATATTTCAATGCATGAACATATAAACAGAATTAAATACATACTTACGCAAAAACACAAGCTAAAGTTAAATGCGTATGCATGTGTAAAACGTCATACATATACATATATATGCTAAGCTCCATATCGTTCATTTGAAGTTATGACTGTGGGCCCCAGTTGTTTAGCTCGCGTGTGCGTGTGTCTCTGCGCACGTTAATGGTTGTACAAGTGTTAATTTATGTCCGTGTTTGTATAAAAGGTGTCACGCCAATAAATATTCCTCCCAAAGTTCATCCCACCTTCACAAATATTCATCAATATACGCATCTCTGCATATATCCAGTATTTTAAATAAAAAATTAAAACAGTTTGTTAGACTTCTATTAAAAATTATATATATATATATATATATATATATATAAGAGAGAGAGAGAGAGAGAGAGAGAGACGGACGGGTTGATAGATGTCTATTTCAACATCCAAGTATGATAATAATTTTCCAGGTAATCCAAATAATTATTTCGTTTTTTCTTCACTACAATAGATCTGTGGAGCCAAGGAACCTTGCGCTCCCCGGCATTTGCGGGGTCTTCAGGAGCCCAAAGCACGGCCCTGTATGTGGATATGTAAATGCATTAAATTTCATATATTGATATTAAAGTAGTAGGGTCTTCAACATATTCGCACTTCCCGCATGTGGAATTCTCTTCCGAATACTTACTTTCCTGACAGTTACAACCTCCAAGAATTTAAATGTAAAGTCAATAGTCATCTCCTGTCTCACTAATTTACATCCTCTCTCTCTCTCATGCTTTTCTACATCCACCCCACTCTCATGAATACTCTCTTCCTTCTCCTACTCTCTTCCTGACACCCCCTGCAACTTCTCACTCCTTAACATTCCTCCTATGTAACCCCCTGCACAACAGTGGCAGTAAAATGCCTTGCTTGGGGTCAAACGATTATAATATATATATATATATATATATATATATATATATATATATATATATATATATCTTAAATTCAAAAAGTCTAGGTTCCATAGTGTTGTGTCGTTGCTCGTACCATGTGACATCCGGTCGCCTGGATGTATAAAAGACAATGTGCGTTTAGCACGAGGAGTTGTCATTATCACGGACTTCGTGGAGTAACACCTACTATTGCGAGAGACTGTAAATATTGTACCTCTTGATTGTACCTCTCTGATAATAAAGTAGTTTATCTACATTTCACTGTGTATCTCTTCATTCCAAGATACGACACATAGCAAAAAGCTGATACAAACAATTGCCATGAAAGTATTTATAAAAAAAAAGGACCAATAGTATTGCTGATTCTTCTTTGGATTTTATCAAGGAGTTCAAGTTAGATAGCAGGGGAGAATGACCATATGTGGCAGCGATATTCTAAGCATGGATGAATGGTAGACTTAGATATGTAAAATAGAAGAAGAAAAAATTGTTTTGCACGACAGAGTGAACTAACTTTCTTAGCAGCTGGGGTAGTGTGTGTGTGTGTGTGTGTGTGTGTGTGTGTGTGTGTGTGTGTGTGTGTGTGTGTGTGTGTGTGTGTGTGTGATTCTGCGCATGTGTATGTGTGTGTGTGTTTAGGTCGCGTGTGATAATATATATTTTTTTTTTTTTGCTATCCTGTATTTATACGAGAAAATTGTTCAGTATCGGATACAGTGCGTATGTAAGCAGCCTTTGAGATTTGAAAAAGAAATCATTCGACCAGCGGTCGAGAGCGAGGGAAAATTTACTCGCTCCAAAATCATTTGACTTGACTGACTGCATTTTCTTAATAGTCACCTTACGTAAACATAGCGTGAATCACTGGCGAAAAACAAAAAATGAAATTTTAATTAAAGTTTCGATCGTGTCAGAAAGGATTTAATTTTTTTTAAAATTAATAACAACAAAATTTGATCCTTCCTCCTGGTAATAGCATAAACATTTTTATGATAAAACTTTGCTTTCATTAAATTTGAACCTTTTTAACATCATGATATGCTGTTGTTTTTTTTGTTTTTTTTTGTTTTTTTTTGTTTTTTTGGCAATTGAGTGGATGTACCTAAATTCGTAGTTTCTTTTTTATGTTTGACTACAACCTCTATATCATAGATGATAAAAAATAACAAATCGCAACGATTTCTACAAAAAAAAATTACTTACTTGCATAATTTGTTTTTCGGTGCGTGGTTGAAAGAACTATGTATAATTTTTTTTTTCTTTTTCAAATGTTCCTTTTTACTTTTCGTAATCGGAGAGAAAATGTAGATGTTCAGCCAAGCGTTTTTAATCTGGGCGACAGAGACATTTTGACTCCACTCTGGAAGCGTTGATTAAACGAATGTTTACACTGACTGGGACGATAAAAGGTCATTGTAGGTCATTCTAAGTAACTCGTGAATCTTCAATGGCATACTTTTTGGTTGTAAAAGGAATCAGATTTCCTTTTTGTATATTTGAAGATTTTTTATCGACCGCGGGCGAGTAAAGCAATAAACGTTAATCGCCCAATTAAGTTCTTAATCGACTGAGTCGATCGGGCGAGTGAAATCTCAAAGGCTCTGTCTGTCTGTCTGTCTGTGTGCCAGTGTGTGTGTATGTTTAGGGTGCGTGTAATAATTTTTTTTCGCTGTTCTGTATTTATGCGAAAAATTTGTTCAATATTGGATACAGAGAGTATATAAGTATAAGCAGTATGAACATAGCTATCAACACTGGCTGGTGACAGTCTGTTACCTGCTTAAACGGAATCGACATTGATTTCATTTTGTAGGCTATATGTTGTGCTTAAGTTAATACATAAGTTTATAAAATTATTTACAACTTGCAGATTTTTACCGTAAATTTAAATTGGGTGTTCGGCATATAGCTTTCTCGTTGTATATTTTGGGATGTGCGTTGTGGTGCAGTGGATATCGACTCAAAACGAGAAATCGGAGAGTCAAGTTCGAATTCCAGTCAAATTCGTTGCATTCACTTACGCGCAAATACCTTTGGGAAAGGTATTAATCGTATCTTCCCTTCAGTTAAAGGTTAATTAACAGGACAGATTGGATTCTATAGACTTGGTTGGTCACCAGTTTACCGCAGAAAGTAATGGCAACCTACTGCTGGGAAATCTTGTCCCCAGTCAGTCATGTCTCTTTCGAGACATGATCACCCAAGCGTGTATCACTCAACTGACTGCTTGTTGCAGATTGATACATAACACCAGTCTTTTCAGAATGACTCTAAGATCTAAAGTAGAAAAAGGAAATGAATCCACTAAATAGTGAACCACAATCATTTGTGTGGTCATTTTATTAACTAGAGAAGACTTAAGGCTCATTGTCATAGGTGGCTTTCGTTTTCGTTAAATATTATGTGGCTTCCCTGTGTCTCTTTTACAAATGCTTTGTCGGTTTCTGCTCCGATGAACTTAGCTCACTGGTGCCCCCTATATATGAATTTACTCAAGCCACAAGATTAGCAACTAGGTCCTACCCTTTTACTGTGAAGCCAATAAAATGTAAACGCAAATTCTACACCACAGCTTCTTTTCTCGCACTTCCCGCATGTGGAATTACCTTCCGTTTACTTGCTTCCCCAACAGCTACAATCTCCAACATTTTAAATGCAAAGTCAATAGTAATCTCCAATCTCACTAACCTGCATCGTCTTTCTCGTGTTACTTTTTCCGTCCACTCCACTCTCATTAATATCCTCATCCTTCTCTTACCCACTTCCTGACACCCCCTATAACCTGTCACTCTTTCTCATAACTTCTCTCATGCAAAACAGTGACAGTAAAATGCCTTGCTTAGGGTGATATGATTATAAAAATATATTAAATTACTGGTTCTTCACGTGAAACACCTCATATAGTAGTTATGGTAGAATTTTCTTTTACTACTAGTTTCAGCCGTCGGTGTCCTATTCTAGGAATAAGGTAAGTTTGAAAAGGAATAAAGTAAGGTTGAAAAGCTTCCTACACTCATTTTGGGAATACCAGAAATTGAATGCACACTTTAAACTGATTATTTATGGAAACGTAAAATAAAAGATTAGTTTCACACGAAGTAATAGACAAATTCCAAAAAACTGATTTTTTTCTTAAAATCAAACAAATTTTTCCAATTGGTATACTTGGATGTGCGTTTGTGGTGCAGTGGATATCGGCTTGAAACGACAAATCGAGGAGCCGAGTTGCATTCACTTACGCGCAAATACCTTTGGGAAAAGTATTAATCCGTCTCTTCCCTCCAGTTATGGGTTAAATAATAGGACAGATTGGGTTCTATAGCTTTGACAGGCAAGCAGTCTACCGCAGAAAGCAATAGTAACCTACTGCGGGATAATAATCTTTTGACCAGACAGTCATGATTCATTCGAAACATGATCTCCCAAACGTGGATCACGTATGGTACTCAGTTGACTGACACTTGGTTCAAAATATTATTTTAATTTCCACTCTATCATTATCTGGCTTTGTGCTATTTAGTAGTCTTTCTGTTCACCACATGTTTCATAAATATGTTTTCATGTCAAGGGAAAAATTAAAACTCAAATGTTTGGTAGGCAGTTATTCCGCATTTGAGAATATCGCAGTAACAAAATCTTCCTGCCCGCTGCTTCGTTTAATTTTTGGATTTTGCTGCATAAAAAATGATTTAATTATAAAGCAGATCCTCAAAATGAAAATTTAGAGTCATTTTCATGTTTAATTTGTAGGAAGTCAGCAGTCAGTAAATGTTGTAAAAGGAATCTAAATACTTGAGCAGAAAGGAAATTGTCATTTACTTGTTTGAATTGCTTTTTATTTTCTCTGTGAACTAACGTAAAATGCTTCCGATTTGAAGCGAAGTCGCTATGTATCGCTTCCCTCCGCTTGCAAAGGAAAAGTCATTTGACATAAAACATGGAAATAATTGTTGCAAATGATACAAAAATGTTCGCTCACAATCGATACAGTCTCTCTTTCTTATTATATATCTGGTTAGAAGGAAAGTTCTAGCGATTTCTAAATAAATTTGATTATTTAGAAAAGTTTTAGAAATTAAATTTATTTCCAATCACACACACTTTGCTGCCAAAATGTTTCTTTTCGGGAACTTATCAAGGCTAATGTAGAAATCTTATTTAAGAAATTGTATTTATACACACAGAAAAAAATAACGTTGCGAAAATAACGTTATCCGCTTGAATACGAAAATATGCTAAAATATTCGAAAACTACTCGACGTTAAGGAAAAGACAAGTCAGTTAAGTGCCATACGTGATTCACGCTTGGGCGATCATATTTCAAAAGAGACATAATTCACACTTACTTTCCTGACAGTTACAATCTCCAAGAATTTAAATGTAAAGTCAATAGTCATCTCTTGTCTTACTAACTCGCATCCTCTAGGCTTACGGCCTATCACGTTGAATACACCGGTTCTTGCTCTATCACCGAAGTTAAGCAACGTTGAGCCTGGTCAGTACTTAGATGGGTGACCGCTTGGGAATACTAGGTGCTATAAGCGTTTATGGACGGATGTGCGTTGTGGTGCGGTGGATATCCACTCAGAAAGAGAAATCGGTGAGCTGAGTTCGAATTCCAGTTGAATACCCTGCATTCACTTAAGCACTGGTACCCTTCGGAAAGGTATTAATCCGTTCCTTTCCTCCAGTTATGGGTTAAATAATAAGGGTAGGAATGAATCTTGAAAAACAAAAACAATAAACTAAATAAAACAAACCAGAAACGATTTTCAGCATTAAATGTTCTAATGAAGGTTTATATGCTGGTTAAATGAACCAATCAACCAACTTACATCATCTCACTCATGCTTTTCTACATTCCCCCACTGTTATCAGTACTCTCTTCCCTCTCCTACTCTCTTCCTGACACCCCCTGCAACCTCTCACTCCTCATGACATTCCTTCTATGTAAACCCCTGCATAACAGTGTCAGTAAAATGCCTTGCTTGGGGCGACACGATTAAAACAAAAAATTGACTAAGCAGAAGATTTTCTCACAGTAAGTTGCCATTAATTTCTGCGTTAGACTGGTTACTAACCAAGGCTAATAAACACAATCAGCCCTGCTATTTAACACATAGGTAGAAAGCTGTACTAGGAAAGGACAGGAAAATATTATTTCATACACAAATCTATAAAAGAAACGTATGCATAGGTAACTAGGAATTAGCAAAAGTGATGGACTAAAGAACATCCAAATGATAAAGAGTAAGGAAATAATAATAAAGACGTGTACGTCTGTTACTGAACACCGAGTCGAATTAAAAATAAAAGAGTAAATATCAACCTTAAGCACATTGGTTGTCCCTGTAGTGTAATACAGTTCCGAGTCGATATCCATTGCACCACAACGAAGGACCCTGAAATCGGAATCTCAAAATGTGACATATGAAAACATCAACAATTCCTGTTGTATTTAGAGCCCTCGGATTGATTAAAAAAGTTTTCGATAGACTTATTAGAAGGATTACTGGTAGTGTAGGACTTAAAAAACACAAAAAGAATTCACTCAATAGTGCAGCCCATACCTTATGAAGGGCCTTATCCATGTAAAATATATGTGATGCTCTGTTTGCTTTTTCCGTCAAAAAAATCTCAGTGAAAAATTTCCTGATGCCATTTTTGACCTTAGGTTTCTGGTTGGGATCCGGAAAGAAACGTGTATACACCAGAAATCAAAGGAAATAATAATAATAATAATAATAATAATAATAATAAATAGATAAAATTCCTAACTTTTGGCTATATTATTTAAATGCAGCACATAAAAAATTAGCCAAAGAACTCCAAGAAATGGTTGACGATCCCACTAAAATTCCTGCATGGATGACAAAAGGAATTACATTTCTTCTACCCAAGAATGGTGACACAAACAACCCGAAAAACTACAGACCAATTACATGTCTTCCGACAACATATAAACTACTAACATCTATTTTAACAAAACAAACATATTTATTCTTAGAAAGAAATGACATGATACCGCTTGAACAAAAAGGGTGCAAACGTGGCTGTTATGGCTGTAAAGACCAATTGCTAATTAACAAAATGATCCTGGAAAACTGCTACAAGACAAAGAAAAATCTTAGTACTGCCTGGATAGACTACCGAAAGGCATTCGATAGTGTGCCACATGAATGGATTTTAAAGACTTTAAATATATACAAGATATCGCCCGTCATCATCAATTTCATCAAACAGTGCATGTCTATATGGAAAACAACCCTTTACCTCAATCATATAAATGGAACCTATAAGTCTGATGAAATAAACATCAAAAGAGGTATATTTCAAGGTGATTCTTTATCTCCCTTACTATTCTGCATATCATTAATAGCACTAACCAGTCAACTTAATAAGACAGAATGTGGTTATAAAATAGGCCAAAAGAAAATAAGCCATCTATTTTACATGGATGACTTAAAGTTATATGCTAAGAATGATAATGAGCTGGAAGGTCTTCTGCAAACTGTAAAATGCTTCAGCGAAGACATTGGAATGAAATTTAATTTGAATAAATGTGCTAAAGCTACAGTTTTACGTGGATCAATACAAGAAACATCCTCAATTAGCCTAGACCCTGCTGTAACAATAAAAGAATTGAAACCAGAAGAAGCTTATAAATACCTAGGTGTAAATGAGAGCGAAAACATTCACCATAAAAAAATGAAAGAAATAGTGCGTAAAGAGTACTATAGAAGGCTACGAATGATATTAAAAACTGAATTAAATTCACAGAATAGAGTTATGGCCATTAATAGCCTTGCAATCCCAGTTGTCCAATATAGCTTCAACATCTTAAACTGGACTCTAAACGACATCAGGCGAATGGATGCTAAAACAAGAAAGCTTCTTTCTAAGCATAGGATGCATCACCCAAAGGCTGATGTAGACCGTCTATACATACCCCGTAAAGAAGGTGGAAGGGGTCTTATTCAGCTGGAATTGTCATACAAGACAACAACTATTGGCTTACTAACATACATAGAAACAACAAAGGATTGGATGATACAATTAGTAAGACAACATGAAGAAAGAAAGAAAAAATATTCAATAATAAAAGAAGGCAGTAAATACAAACAAGAATTACAGTTAGTAGATTCTGTAGAAAAGCAAAACAGTAGCCAAGAACCAACTATTGCGGCAAAAAATATGAAAATGAAAGCCAAAGATAAAGCTCTTGAAAAGATGAAACAGCGCTGGCAAGACAAACCTCTGCATGGCCAATATCCAGTACGTGCCAATAAATCCAATGTTGACAAAGTTAATACTCATCGATGGTTACGTGCATCTGGATTAAAGTCTGAAACTGAAGGATTTATACTTGCAGCACAAGACCAAAGTCTTTTCACGAGAAACTTTCAGGCAAATATTATGCATAATAATATGGATCCAAAATGCAGGTTTTGTGATAAACACCAAGAAACAATAGACCACCTAATCTCAGGCTGTTCTGTGCTTGCCCCAAACGAATATAAAAATCGCCACGATAGAGTTGGGCAATATTTACATTGGGCAATGTGCAAACATTATGGAAAAGCTGTAAACAAACACTGGTATGAACATCATCCAGCACCGGTTACAGAAATAGAAGATGTCACCATTCTATGGGATTACACCATCTACACAGACAGAAAAATTGAAGCAAACAGGCCAGACATTATTGTTAAAAACCAGAAGGAGAAAACTTGTCTATTAATTGATATGGCTTGTCCAGCGGATTGTAACATAGCAATCAAGGAATTTGAAAAACTGTCAAAATATAAAGACCTGGAAATTGAAATAGAAAAAATGTGGAAATTGAAAACAAGAGTTGTGCCAGTGATAGTAGGTGCACTTGGAATGATAAAAAATGGAACAAAACAACACATTGAAAGAATCCCTGGAAACCCCAGCTTAAGAGATATACAAAAAATTGTATTATTAAGTACAGCCCACACACTAAGGAAAACGCTATCTATGTAATGCTGGGGATGATAGGGAAGATAGAAAAACATGAAATGGAGTCATAACAACACGCCACTACCTGCCTTAGGTCTCCCCGCAGACTTGGTTGGTAGTGAGACCAATGCAGAAATCTAAATATGATGAAAAATGACATAATAATAATAATAAACTTGTCTATTAATTGATATGGCTTGTCCAGCGGATTGTAACATAGCAACCAAGGAATTAAAAAAAATTGTCAAAATATAATGACCTGGAAATTGAAATAGAAAAAATGTGGAAATTGAAAACAAGAATAGTGCCAGTGATAGTAGGTGCACTTGGAATCATAAAAAATAGAACAAAGCAACACACTGAATGAATCCCTGGAAACCCCAGTTTAAGAGAGATAGAAAAATTGTCTTGTTAAGTACAGCCCACACACTAAGGTGAACTTTGTCTATGTAACGCTAGGGATGTTAGGGGAGATAGAAAAAACATGAAATGGAGTCATAACAACACACCATTACTTGCCTTAGGTTTTCTCGCAGACAACACTCTACCTCAATCAGATAAATGGAAGCTATAAGTTTGGTGAAATAAACGGATTATTCAAGGTGACTCTTTGTCTCCCTTACTATTTTGCATATTACTAAAAGCATTAACAGGATGAAACATTATTATAAAATAGCTCAAAGGTAAATAAGCCATATATTTTACATGGCTGATGAAATTTATATGCTATAAATGACAGTGAGTCGAAAGGTCTTCTGCAAGCTGTAAAATGTTATACTGATGATATTGGAATGGAATTCAATTTGGATAAATGTGCTAAAGCCACAATTTTACGAGGATCGCTAAAACAAACCCCTTCTATTAGTTTAGTCCCTGATGTAACAAAATAAGATTTCGTGCAAAAAAAAGAAAAAAGGTTTATAAGTACCTAGATGTAAATGAGGGTGAAAGAATTCACCAAAAGAAAATGAAGGAAATAGTGTTTAAAGAATACTGTAGAATAATACGACTGATTTTAAAAACTGAATTGAATTCTCAGAACAGAATTATGGCCATTAATAACCTTGGCATCCCAGCGGTTCAATATAGTTTCAACAGCTTGAACTAAAATCTAAATGATTTCAGACGAATAGATTCTAAGACGAGAATGATTATTTCTAAGCATAAAATGCATCCTTAAAAGGCTGATGCATACCAGCAATACATACCCCGTCAAGAAAGTTGAAATGGTCTTAATCAGCCAGAATTGTCATACAAAACAAAAAGACTATTGCTTACTATCATACATGGAAACAACATAGGACTGGGTGGTAAAATTAATCAAGCAACATGAAAACAAAAGAAAATTATTCAATAATGAAAGAAGCCAATAAATGCAAGCAAGATTTACATTTAGTAGATTCTGTAGAAAACCAAAACAAAACTTAACCAACTGTTGCAGCAAATAATACGCAAATGAAATCCAAGGATAAAGCTCTTAAACAGATTAAATAACGCTGGCAAGACAAACCTCTGCCAGGCCAATATCCAGAACGTGCTAAAAAAACTGAATGTTGATAAAGTTAATAGTCATCGATGATTATGAGCATCTTAATGAAAGTCTGAAACTTAGTCTTTCCACTAGGAACTTCTAGGAAAGTATCGTATATAATAAATTGGATCAAAATATAAGTTCTCGGATAAATACCAAGAAACAATAGACCATCTAACCTCAGAATGTTCTGTACTTGCCCCAAATGAATATAAAAATTGTCACGATAGAATAGGCTAATATTTACATTAGACAATTTGCAAACACTTTGGAAAATATGTTAAGCAACAACAAATCCTCGATCTCTCCTTTATTCAATAAATGTAAAGTCCCCACAGCCACAGCAGACAAGGTCGGGTGATTTGCTCGCAAATTATTGTCCAATTCCGCACTTGACTCATTTGGAGTAACTACATCCGACTTTCCACCCAGAACTAAGGCTCAAATGAGTGACGTATATCTAACCGTTTACCTGATGCTTAACATAATTTCTAAGCTTGACCCTCATAAGGCGAGCAGTGCCCCAGAACTCTCCCCTTTCTTCTCCAAACATGGAGTAGATAGACTAAACTATCGCCCGGTTCACACTCCACCCACATCTATTGAACAGGTGAAGAGGCTCATCCCTTGTTTCCTGTTTAGGATGCGGTTTCCGGTTTTTCTCTTTTCTAATCTTATCACTGTTTTTTTTTCAATTTGGAGTAGATAGACTAAACTATCGCCCGGTTCACACTCCACCCACATCTATTGAACAGGTGAAGAGGCTCATCCCTTGTTTCCTGTTTAGGATGCGGTTTCCGGTTTTTCTCTTTTCTAATCTTATCACTGTTTTTTTTTCAATTTGGAGTAGATAGACTAAACTATCGCCCGGTTCACACTCCACCCACATCTATTGAACAGGTGAAGAGGCTCATCCCTTGTTTCCTGTTTAGGATGTGGTTTCAGGTTTTCTCTTTTCTAATCTTCTCACTCTTATGTAGCCCCCTGCACATCAGTGGCGTTACCGCCTTGCTTGGTGTGATATGATTAAAAAAAAAGTATAGACAAGACTCTAAAAAGAATTTTGACCATATAACGCTAGCGATATTATGACGTGTCGAAAAACAAATTAAGTCATAACAACACCTCATTACCTGCCTGAAGTCTTCTCGTAGACAGACTAGGTAGGTAGTTTGACCATAGCAGAACTCGAAATATAATAATAATAATAATAATAATAATAATAATAATAGAATATGAACCAATCCATAACAGACTGTGCCAATATTTGCATTAGAAAATCTACACATTTTATAGAAAGGAAACTGTAAGAAAATAGTATGAACACCACCGGGACCCGGTTACAAAGATAAGATCTGTAACAGTTTTATGGAACTTTATAATATACATAGACAGAACAATGAAAGCTAATCCCCCAGTTATCGTGATCAGAGACCTCAAAAATAAAAGGTGTCTTCTTGTTGACAGTTCCTACAGACTGTAATATATATTTGAAAATCTTCAAAAAACTATCAAAATACATGGACTTCAGGATCGAAATCTCAAAAATATGGAGATATCAACAATTTTATTTGAACTTGGAGCCCTTGAATGTGTATCGAATGTCTAACCGTACTGATGAGCTATGATACAGCGAAACAAGTCTGTCAGCGAATTACTATATATATATATATATATACATATATATATATATATATATATATATATATTGTGTGTATTTTGGCAGCATTTTTTCATTAATGCAGGTTTCATTGAATAATATAGAAAAGTTTTGTCTATTAATTTTGTGTAGGATCCGTTCATACCGTCTGATATACTTGATGGTGATATCGTTATCAACGAGCGTTTTTCGCACACTTCTGAGAAAAACGCTCGTTGATAACACGTACATTCTTAAACAAAAAAAATAATAAACAGAAACTAAAAATCCTCGAAGCAATCTACATTAAACAATTTAAACCTGGTTTGAATACAATCAATTTTGGTATTTCCAATAACGTATTCAAATGCCTGTAATCAGATCAGGGACCACAACGCCACTATTTTGTCACTGTCTTCGGCCATCCGCCACGGTAGGGATGGACTTATATTTTCAATTTAATTCTCTTTATTGTTAATAACTTAAATGTTCTATGTTTACTGTGTGTTAATATTTACTTTTTGATAATGGCTTATGTGAGCCGAAAGCTTAGACCCGATAAAAAAATCAACAATTACTGTGATTTTTTGTTGTCTTTCAACGATATCACCATCAAGTATATCAGACGGTATGAACGGATCCTACACAAAATTAATAGACAAAACTTGTCTATATTATTCAATGAAACCTGCATTAATATATATATATATATATATATATATATATATATATATATATATATATATATATATAACAGTACCTGCATCTACGCATCGTTCATTCAGCAATTAATTAGAACACTCTCAGCTATTGGGCATGTATAATGATAATATACACGCTAAAAAGTCTGCTTCATTCTACCGAGCGCTCGTAGCACAGAGGGAGAATCGCCGACTGACGCTAATTCGATCGGGTTTCAATTCTGGGTTAAAAACAATCGGCTGTCGAACAGTACTGATGAGCTGTGAAACAGATGTGTTTGCGGATGACTATATATATATATATATATATATATGACTATATATATATATATATATATATATATATATATATATATATGTAGTAATTATTTGTTTAACCATGTTTTATTAAATGAAACGGAGAAGGATTTCTTTGAAATTTTTAGAAATTGTATGTAACATCCCGATTACTTTTCTCAGTCGTTGGTCATTTTTAAGTAAATAGGATAGAATTTGATAGCTAACCAATGGAATATTTTTGCTATTAACGGTTCAAGCTTTATATGTGTTACTTTGCTCGGGGAAGTGTGATTTGATTAATATATATTCATGTTTTTTACTTATCGCAGTGATACAGCCTCATAATGGACAAATATTGGGATAGCACAAATCTTTTGCAACCTGTTTTTATGGAAAATTGTTGTTAGTACCCACAAGATTGAGTGGTTAAGTTGTTATATAATGCATGATGAATTTAAGTCGAGTTATATTTGTATTGATTTTATTTTTATTACTTTGTCGCCTTTTACATAATTATACTACATTCAGTTTCAGGTTTGTATCGATTTTATTCGATATTTTTTTTAATCATATCACCCCAAGCAAGGCAGTCCGCTGCCACTATAGCGTAGGGGGTTACATGGAGCGATTGGATATAGGAAATGTCAGAGGGAGGGTGATAGACGAGTTAGGAAGTACGTAGGAGGGAATGGGTGCGAGTTAGTGTGTTAGGAGGTGTCTATTAACCTCACATTTAAACTCCTGGAGGTTGTAGCCGTCGGGGAAGCAATCATGCGGAAGGGAATTCCACAGGCGGGAAGTGCGAGAAAAGAAGCTGTTGGAGTAGAAATTCCGGTTACATTTCGTCGGTTTCACTGTAAAGGTGTGGGACCTAGTTGCCAATCTAGTATCTCGTGCAAATTCACACCTAGGAGGCACCAGTGATTTAAGTTCATCCGAGCAGAAGCCGTGAAAGTACAGAAGAGGCACAGGGATGTCTATCTGATTCTTTTTTACATCCTTTGTTAGACGAAGGCTTCCAAAAATTTCGCCATTTTTATCGTTCACGAATTAGTCTGAACCAGCGAGATTGAAATTTCTCTAGGTCATTACACCATCTTGTTTTCTGTCGACAGCTGCTTCTTGTGTGATCTCGTGGAGTTTAAAATTTGAATTTTTTTGTGCGTCTATTGTTTGTCCTCGTTAGATGGTGTGTCCATTTTCGGATTTAGGTTTACTGGTTATTTCTAAAATGGCAGAGAGATTTTAGAAACATTTTTTGCAATAGCATTGAATAAAGAAAATCAAAAATTTATGTGATCGAAAAAAATTTCCACGGCTATTTTTAGGTGTCATTTTGTATATTCCTTTAAATAGGAAAAGCAGATTTGAAAATGATTCCACTCCAGTGAATGTTTCATCTGCAGAAAACATCATGCAAAACATCCACATATGAACTGGTAATAGGAATAATTTAAACTTACTGCAAGGCTTTTCACAGTACTATATATATATATATATATATATATATATATATATATATAGACTATTTACGCTCACACACACACACACACACACACACACACACACACACACACACACATATATATATATACTATTTACGCTCTCACACCCTGATTGAGCACTCTGGAAGAATGGTAGACTTTGAAAAACAGTAGCTACTCTGGCATGTACGCATCGCTTATTCAGTAATGAATTAGATCACTCTGGCTATTGGGCGTGTATAATGATAATATACACGCTAAAAAGTTTGCCTTCTTCTACCGAGCGCCCATAGCCCAGAGGTAGAATCGCCGACTGACGCCAATTCGGTCGGGTTCCAAACTTGGGTTAAAAGCAATCGGAGTCTAACCGTACTGATGAGCTGTGATATAGCGACACAGATCTGTCTGCAGATGACTATATATATATATATATATATATAGGGCAGGTATGGGTCGAATGAAATTCTATCTCCAAAAAGCATTATTCTTTAAAAAAATGCTCAATACAAAGTAGACCGAATAATATTTATTTAAAATTTATAAAATAATTATGTTATAGTATCACTACAATTCTTGTGTCTTATCAAGTGATGCTGCTGGTTGCGAGATGAAGAGTTTTAGAAGGTTGAAGCTAACGAAACCCCTTCAATAGGGGGGGGGGCGATATTGTTACGTCGTCTGTGATAACAAATCGAAATACAATTTCTAGTTTGAAAAACATGGCAACAAACCCTAAAAGCAATTTTGTTAGTAAGTTTATTTTAGTTAAAAAAAATGGTGTACGTATATGTATGTATGTATGTATGTATGTATGTACACATATACGTATGTAAGTGCCATGTGATCCCTATTGAGGTTGGTTGTCGTGGGTTTATAGGACACGCAGTCATTTCGTTTCTTTCAAAAATAGGAATCACTGGCCGCGGTTTGAAAGCTGCCTCAAATCGTCTTCAGACCGCGGCACAATATGCATCAAGTTGGATTTGGTCGAAAGCAAGAAGTTTTCAGCATGGAGAAAATGCACGCGGAACTAGCATTCCCGTATGATGACGTAAGAATCGGTTACGGTAAACGCGTAATAACATCAACGGCCGAAAGTAAACACGTTTTTTTTTGTTTTTTTTTTTCAAATCACAAACTGCACACTAAAAATGAAGATTAACGTTCAATGTAGTCTCTGCTCTTATTTGATCTGGCGTATATATATATATATAAACAACATTTCTCTGAAAAACATAAACATGTAGGTAATATCAGACAGATTTTGGTCAACAATACGGTGATCCTTACTCATACACACAGTAAGAGGAACCTGCAGATATTGGAGGCCATGTACATCAAATCAAAACAACCAACACTCAATAAAATCAACTTTAAAACAAGAAATAACATATTACATTGCATTTGACTACATGGCTTGTTGTCATTCCGCGCTATCCCGCGGTGTGACGTCATAAAACCGCATCGCAAACTTAAGAACTGCGTTTATTATTTTTGGTAACTATTGCCGTTGCCAAGCGGAGTTTTATATCAACACAAAATAAAATCGTCGGTGATGGTGGATTTTATAATATTTCAGTTTAAACAACCTCACTGAAGATGGCTCATGTGAGCCGAAAGCTTAGAAGAAAACCAATAAATAATTATCCAAATGTTGGAGAATTTTTGTCTTTATTTTCAACTCAAATTAAAGCAAAAATACGACGTTTAGAACGGCTCATGATTAAACATAATAGACATTCATTGTCTCTTATATTTAATAGCATATGTTTAGAAAATATATATATATATATATAATTCTCTTAATACCCTGTCCGGTGGCAAAAGCTGCTTGGTAGCGCCAGAAGTGGCAGTCCCGCCTTGAGCTACCGAAACTGTGTTATCACCCTGGTTGGCGGCTGATGAGGACAGGGTATCGCACGTGCTTTCACACGTTGTATGATGAAAAAAAATATGTATGTTTGTTCATGTGTGAATATGTATATATTTGTATATATGTATCTGTCTCTCTTCTGCGTTTCATATTTGAATAACTTTATCATAATCTAAATCTGATGTTTAGTTAAATTTAGAATTTAAAATGCGTAGTTTCTAACATTAATTCGTAATAATTTTTTCAGATAAATTTTTATTTTTATTTTAAAGTAAAATTAATAACCATTCGATAATACTGATCATTATTTTAATAAATAAATTAATATTAATGCAGCATTTTTTTAAAAAGAAGTTACTTGTATTTTGATATGGTCATCACAGACTAGGTAACAATGTCCCCCTTATTGGGTGGGGCTGGCTAGCTTTCAACCTTTTAAAACTCTTCATCTCGCAATCAGCACATATTACTTGATAAGACACAAGAAGTGTCGAAATAAAATAGCAATATGTGTCGCGTTATTAAGATACGTTATAAATTTATATATTACAACGTTCAAAACATTAATTTAAAACAGTGCTCATATAGAAATAGAGCAATGAATATTTATTATAAACTAGCAGTATAGTCCGGCGTTGCTCGGGTGTAATGAAAGCTTTAAAACTAATCCATGGTCCTGGAGTTCAGACTCTTTGGACGTTGGCACGAAAGACTAATAGGCAATAGTTGTTTCCAGTTAAAGCGAAACCGTAGACTGAAAGGAAAATGAATGGATGTAAGTCAAATTTTGATTTCCTGGTATCGATATCAAATAAGTTTTTTCGTCGTAAACCGAATTTTGAAGGTTAAATTGACCCTCTGAGTAAATGGTATCATAGCTAAGACTAAGAACTACAATTGTACATACTTAGAGCCAAACTCGAAGCAAAAACTAACATAAAGAAGCTGAAAAAATACAGACATACAGGCAGATAAACAGACACACACACAAACATCTTGCTTTTTATATATATATATATATATATATTATCAATTTTCTGCACTATTGTAAGAACTGTAACCTTAAAACTTCTGAATATCGTTTCTTATGTCGTTGTTTATGAGTTTATCAAATTTGATTAAAATCGGACCACTCCTTCTATAACCCAAATTTTTTCGATTATCGTTTTCGATATTTATTGGGGGTACCTCGACACAAAACCTAGCTAAGAACACTTGCAGATGCTTATCATAAAACTGTGTAAATTTTCAAGAAAATCGGTTCAGCCGTTTCGGAGTCTATAGGTAACGGACACACACACAGACAAAGTTGTATTTATTATATAAGTTTAGATTTAGATAATAGTTTAGAACATGTACATCATTATTAACTACCTGATGAGACATTGTTTATTCGATGTCGAAACCAAATATACACTTTTTGGTAAATTATAATTTGTACATGTTCTGAAATATAACTTATAATATATATATATATATATATATATATATATATATATATTATAAATACATATATAATAAAAGATATATAATATATATAATATATATATTTTTCATTTATAAACGAGTTTATAAATTATATATATATATATATATATATATATATATATATATATATATATATATAGGTGCTGAACTACCTAGAAGTGGTGATAGTTATATTACATGTAGTATCTTCTTTCACCATACCGTGTATATATCTAGCCAAACACGTTCCACTGTGGTCCATAAATAATTTGTGGCTTCAGCGAATTTCTTAATTTCTGCAACGTGTCCGTTCCATACTCAGTGGGATTGAAATCTGGCAATACGATGACTACGTACGACTACTAATGACATTATCTGACTGAAACAAAGCAAGAGACACGGAAGGCATAATGGAAAGTAATAAATCACAGTATTTAACTGCCGACATTTTATTTGTATATCATATGAATTCTCTTACATTCTCTGGGCGTATTTCGAATCGTTTCTACCAAAGAGTTCGATTTAATCCGATCAAAACATAATATTCTATCCCGGAAGAAAACTTCTTAGTTTTCTTCAACAATATCTCTCTCTCTCTCTCTTTCTCTCTCTCTCTCTCTCTCTCTCTCTCTCGCTCTCTCTCTCTCTCTCTATATATATATATATATCTTTCTCTCTCTCTCTCTTTCTCTCTCAATCTCTCTCTCTCTCTCTCTCTCTCTCTCTCTCTCTCTCTCGTGTGTGTTACGTCTGTCATGATAGACTCCAGTTTCACTAGTTGTCCTTGCAAAATCCAAGAAAACACACCCTATTGCATTACAGAGCAAACACCAAATTGATCAACTCATATATCTAAAGCCTTCTGCTTCAAGCTCCGTCGTCTGACAGACTGGCAACAAAGTCCAACCTCCTTACAGTCAGATAAACCAAATGCAGCCGTCAATTCTACTCCATCAGCTTCTTTTTTTGCACTTCCAGCCTGTGGAACTCCCTTCCATATAGTTGCATTCCTGAGGGCTACAGTCACCAGGAATTTAAATGCAATGTCAATACCCATCTCTTATCTACCTGACTCCAGTTCTTTCTCCATCCACCCCGTATATCTTGTCCTTTCTCTTTACCTACCGAACTATCTTCACACCTGTGTACCCATCCTTCTCTTGCCCTTTCCCTTACACCCCTGTAACTGGTCCGTCTTTCCACTTGTCTGAATTTTGACTCTTATGTAGCCCCCTGCGCAACAGAGCTAGAAATGCAACTCGCATGAGGAGGCAACACTGCGCAAATCTCCCATGAATTAAAGAAATCAATGTCATGATGAGGATTGCGGTAATGTGTTAGTAGACGACGACAAAACCCAGTCAGAAACGGAGGAGAATTTTTGAATGATCTACAGGCATTCGCACAGAAAAGGGAAAGGACATATTTCATCTGAGAATCTACAGTATCCAATTAATTTTTTTAATCGTTTCACCCCCAAGCAAGGCATTCCACTGCCACTATTGCGTAGGGGGTTACATAGGGGAAAGTGATGAGAAAGAGTGGTTAGTTATAGGAAATGTAGGAAGGAGACGGGTGTTTGAGAGAATGGATACGAGTTAGTGTGATAAGAGATGTTTGTTGACTTTACACTTAAATTCCTGGAGATTGTAGCTGTCGGGGAAGCAAATAAATGGAAGGGAATTCCACAGGCGGGAAGTGCGAGAAAAGAAGCTGTTAGAGTAGAAATTGCGGTTACATTTGACCTGGGTCACTGTAAATCTAGCATCTCGAGCAAATTCATACCTAGGGAGCACCAGTGATCTAAGTTCATCGGAGCAGAAACCGTTAAAGTATTTGTAGAAGAGGCACAGGGAAGCCACATCACGCCGGTGAGAGAGTGACTGCAGCCGGGCTACCAAGTCGGTATCGATCACATTACAGATTCTCCGTTGTATTTTGTCAAGAACCCCGAGGAGAATAGTAGGGACAACCAACAAGATATGGCAGCAGTATTATATCCTTTCTTTTTGATGTAATGCATATGTAATGAATATGCATACACCTTGGTTCCCCCTCACAGTCATGTGATTGTCTGGTGTCAGCCATAAATACAGACTAAGGCGAGGACGCATAGATGTCTACCGCTATTGGTCAACGTTCAGAGGTCTTCGACTACAGATTTACGACTAGAGCTCTACGACTATTGGTCTACGTCTGTTGACTACACCTACGCCTCTGGATACTGCATACGACGAATACCGTCCATTACGTCTACGTACTATATTGTCCTACCCGGTTGCATTTGCCTAAACCGCTTAATGACCTCGAATGATATATATATATATATATATATATATATATATATATATATATATATTCCGGAACATAACATTTTTTACCCTGCATTTAGTTTTATGCTGAAGTCTAATGCTTGCGCATTATCATCTGGAGAAGCTGCTCCGTTGTTGGACAAGATATAAAAGTCTGACGATTCCAAAATCAAACTCTCCGGTAAAAAGAATTCGCAACATATCTGGAGAAAGGACGTGCGTTGTGGTGCAGTAGATATCGGCTCGGAAAAACAAATCGGGGAGCCGAGTTCGAATTCCAGTTGAATACCTCACATTTACTTACGTACAAATACCCTTGGGAAATATATTAATCCGTCTCTTCCCTCCAGTTATGAGTTAAATAACAGGACAGATTGGGTTTTATAGCCTTGGCTGGCAACCAGTCTACCGCAAAAAGCAAGGGCAATCTACTGCAGGATAATCTTCTGCCCAGTCAGTCATGTCTTATTCGAAACATAATCGCCCAAGCGTGTATCACGTATGGAATTTAACTGACTGATCTGGAGAAAAGAAGACATTTCATATGACTTTTAAAATAGTATCCAAACTGTTAAAGAAGGAGTTTTGTAGTATAATATTTTGGAGTTGTATCTTCTACAGTGGTGCATGGGAACAAAATATGATCAAATTGGGTAGTGTTGTGTAACGCGAAACACTATTTCAATTTCTAATATTTATTATATACTGAGAGCTAGATTTACTTCACTAAAATAACGATATAAAGAATACGGTAATAGGAACAATAAACCAATTCCAAGATAAGAAAAGAATGGTTTCGGAGCAATGTAGTCAGTCACCAGAACTAAATCTGACAGCAAATTTGTAGGAGATGAAAATTTGAGTTCATCAGATGAATGTATAAAATTAAAGTGACCATAAGTTGATTTGTTAATCCGACTGGGATAAAATTTATGTTAATTTCTGAAAGGTTTTTATATCGAATTATCCTCCACATCTGACGATGGCTATCGTATAAAATGGATAGTCTGTACCTTCTAAAACTAAGCAAACAGGAACATTTAGTTAGAAACAACAAAAAAAGAGTACTGAAGAGTTCTTTTACATGGCAGTGAATGCTTGACGGTAATCTTTCAGAAGAGATTTCAAGCAAATGGAATGCGATTGTATTGAAGGATGTTAATAGAACGGATTGAATATATGAGCAACGACCAAATTTTAAAGAAAATGGAAACAAAAAGGACACTTACACTTTGTATCAAAAAAATATATGAAACCTGGTCTCCTCGAAAACCCAACTTAAGTTTTGGATAAAAGAAAAAGATAGGTTGGGTGAGTAGAAAAGCTATTCCATCACAGCCATGATTATTAAGTTGGCCCGTTTTTTTTTTGTTTTTTTTTTTTAATCATTTCACCCCGAGCAAGGCGGAAACGCCACTGATGTGCAGGGGGTTACATAAATGCAAAAAGATTAATTAGAAAAGAGTGAGGAGTACAAACTAGTTAGAAAGGAACAATAGAAAGCAGGTGCGATGACAGATACATAGGAGAGAAAGGGAAGGTTATACAGGGGTGGGGAGAGAGCTAGAGTCCAGTGGTTAGTAGATGAGTATTGACTTTGCATTTAAATTTCTGGAGGTTGTAGCCGTCAGAAAAGCAAGAATACGGGAGCGAATTCCACAAGCGGGAAGTGCGAGAGAAGAAGCTGCAGGAGTAGAATTGTCGTCTGCATTTGGCTAACGTGACTGTGAATGGCTGGGACCCAGTTGCCATTCTGGTTGCACGAGTAAACACCTGTTGAGGAGGCATAAGGTGAAAGCGATCAAGAAGAGTGTGATGACGGAAAGTTCCGGGAGACCTTTTCTAAAAGAAGGATGCGTTCGAGTTGAGAGAGATCATTTTGACGGAGAACAATTGTAGTTTGCATTGGGTGGTCCGGAATGTACATGCTGATTTTTAAGGGAGATTAAGAGGTCTATACGACTATGAGATCCGGAGGTGTATTGGGATGGTGTTGCGGAGTAATTTTCGCAGTGATGGTTATAATCGTGCTATGTCGGTTGCTAATCGACTTAACGCACCCAAAATGTTAGGAACTTGGTAATCTTCCACTGAAAGCTGACTCCTTAGTGTTCGGCTAACTGTTGACTAATATCAACTGCCTAGTAGTTCTACTGAACTCCAATAGAAGTCTAAAGAACTCCTATGAACTTCCTAAGAACTTCTCAAGAACTTCCTGTTAACTCTTATTAATATAGGTGGGAGAGTCCATTATCTGAGGAATAGGTGTGTTTCCCCATAACAGAAGGCCAAGAACGCATTCCAAAAGCTAAGCATTGAAAGACAGAAAAACTTCGTTAGAAACAAAGAAAAGAATACTGGATTGTTATTTGATGTCTGTCCCTCAATATGGCAGCGAATGCTGGACAATCTCATCAAAGTTTAAAGAAACACTTGAAGCTACCAAAATGTTGTTGTACAGAAGGATGCTGAGGATATCATAGACCGATCATGTGAGCAACGACGAGGTTTCAGAGATGGAAACGAAAAGAAAACATACTTAATATCAGGAAAAGATAGCTGAAGTTTCGGGGGCATGTAATGAGGAAGTAGGGCTTGGAGAATGTGGTACTCGCAGGACAGATAAAGGGAAGGAGAAAGAGGGGAAAGCAACACATGACGTACTTAATGGGCTCGAGCAAATGGATGGCAGATTGGGGTTTGGCAGAAGTAACAAGAGAAAGGGTGTTAAGAGCTACAATGTATAGGGAGATGTGGAGGGCCATGTTCGTCTATATTCTGAAGCCACGCGATACATAGAACAAGAAAGAGACTACTTAGACAAACACGACTACATTTTTTATCCATTAGATCAAATTCTGCTGCAACACTTTCAAGGAAATTAGCATCAAGACCCTTACGAATATTTCTTGACATTTTCATGCGCTACATAATCTTCAATCTCTCTCTCTCTCTCTCTCTCTTAAGCGCTTACACCGCTTGTGCATCAACATGCAATATTATTCTCATATTATGTCTTTATGAGCCTGTTCTTCTACGCTTGCTGAAAGCATGTTGGAAGAGTGTATTTGAAGATGTTATGGTGCCCTATCTACATTGGAATGAACTCTTCCTCCTTCATAAATACTAACCCGCGAGACTTCCTAGAAAAGGCAGTCGAGATGAGTGTATCTTGACAGTTCGGACGGACACTTCTATCTGCTGACTAATAATACTCGTATTTTGTATATATGTTATTCCTATACACTGGTTCAGCTTACCTTTTTCTTTCCGTATTTTTATTCCTGGCCTTAACAGGTCACAACAGATTTTCTTGCAGTAGGTTGCCAATTTTTTGTGGTATACTGGTTGCCAACCAAGGCTATAAAACCCAGACTGTTCTGCTTATCAACCCATAACAGTGAAGAAATGGTTGCATATTTTTTAGGTGTATTTGTGCATGAGCGAATGTAACGAGCTCGACTGGAATTCAAACGCGAACTCCTGATTTTTCATTCCGAGTTTATATCCATTACACCACACTGCATATCTAAGGATATTTATGTTTTTATGACAGAAATGTAACGGGTTTTTTCGTTAGAACAATTACAACTGTTCGGAAGGAAGCTGCGGATTAAATGGACCGAACATGTGAGCAAAGATGAGGTTTTGGAAAGAATGACAACCAAAAGAAAACTAATAGTGAATATCAGGAAGAGACAACTGAAATTCCTGGGACATGCAATGAGGAAGGATGGCTTGGAGAACCTGATACTGACAGGCCAGATAGAAGGAAAAAGAGACAAGAGAAAGCAGCGGATAACATATTTGAAGAGCCTGATCAGGTGGATGACGGAACGGGGGTTACGTGGACTAACAGAAGACATATTAAGAGCCACCATGGATAGGGAGACGTGCAAAGCCATGATCGCCTACGTCCTGAAAGGATAGGGCACATAGAAGAAGAAGAAGAAGAAGAAGAAGAAGAATAAGCTCGTTACCACCTGGATGCCTTCGGCCACATCTTAGTTACGTTTAGAAATTGATATTACTGAGGTGAGGAGATTCATGCCTTTCACAGGGATATTCGAGCGTAAGTGAATATAACGAACTCGACTGGAATTTTATATCGGCTACCTGAATTTTCATTCCAAGCCAATATCTATTACGCAACAACTCACACCCAAACTCTCTCTCTCTCTCTCTCTCTCTCTCTCTCTCTCTCGTGTTTATGCATCTCGTTTGAAGTTATCAGTTTTAGACAGAGCAAGTAATCCACGCATGTTAATTAAAAATGAGTAAATTCCATTCGGAGAGATTATTCCCAAGAACCGCTAATTTGTGGAACCGATTCCTGTATGTATACTTCTCTTGTCACTACAATCTTACCCCATGAAAGAGCAGAGTCTTTCTTTCATATCCTCATAATCTGACATTTTTACATCCTCTTACGCTAATACAACCTTATACAGTAACCACTACCTAGAGCGGCTCTTGGGTCTTTTATCAGGTGATAAAATTAGTAATAACATATAGATATTTATGTTTATATATCTTCTATGTGCCCCGACCCTTCAGGGCGTAGATGATCATGGCCTTCCACGTCTCCCAATCCCTGGTAGCTCTTTCTCTCTCTCTCTTTCTCTATCTGACTTGTGAATATCAGACTCTCCAAGCCTTCCTATCTTATCACATGTCTCAAGAACTTCAGTTGTCTTTTCCTGGTGCTCAGTATTAATTTCCTTTTCGTTTCCATCCTTTCTAGAACCTCATTATTGCCCACATGCTCGAGCCATTATATCCGCAGCATCCTTCTGTAGAACCACATTTTAATTGCTTCAAGTTTTTCCTTCATCTTTAATGATATTGCAGCATTCACTACCATATCAAAGAACAGACATTACATAGCAATCCAGTACTCTCTTCTTTGTTTCTAGCGAAATCTCCCTGTCTCTTAAAACTCTACTCAGCTTCTGGAACGCGTCCTTCGCCATGCCAATTCGCCTTTGGATCTCAGCACTGCACTTTCCGTTTCCCAAGTACTTAAATTTTTGTATTTGCTTGATTTTAATATCCCAAACCTGTAATTGGCATTTTGGGCTCCTCTGTTTGCTGATGACCATACATTCCGTTGTCTTGTAGTTTATTTGTAGTCCTTTCTTTTGACTTTCTTCATCTATATATTTTAGGAGGTCTTGTAGTTTTCTTTCCGTGTCGGCTATCAGCACGGTATCATCTGCGTATTTTATGTCGTTCAGACTGTGACCACCAATGACGAATCCTGGCATAACTTCAAGGGTCCTCAGAATAGTCTCGCTGAACAATGTAAATAGATCCGTTGAAAAGACACATCTTTGTCTTACGTCCTTTTCTATCTTTGTATATCTGCCGAATTCGTTTCCTGTCCGGATGCAGGCGATTTGCTACTAGTAGATGGTCTTTATTACTCTGATGTCTTTGCCAAATATGTCGAGGTTGCTGAGCATTTTTATCAATTCCTTGTCGCGTACTTTGTCGAACGCCTTGGCATAGTCTACAAAAAACAGGTGAACGTTCTTTTTCATTTGTATGGCCCTTTATGATAGCATCCTAAGCATAAATATTGCATTGCTTGTTCCAGTCTCTTTGAAGGAACTGCACTGTTCTCATCCGATCTTCAGCCTGATCCTGCTTCGAGCTCTATTCATCAGGATTCGGACAATGAGTTTCGTTATGCTGTTCATCAAGCTGATTGTTCGATAGAGTTCGCATTCAATTGCACCTTGCTTCTTAGGCAGAGCTATGAAAATTGATTTGATTAGGTAATCTGGTATTACCACACTGTTGTATATTTCATTTATTATTTTCGTAATTTTCTCTAAACTGAAAACTTCTAAGGCTGTCAGTATCTCTATTACAATGCCGTCTAGTCCAGCTGCTTTGTTCCTATTCAGTTTGGCCATTTCAGCTTTCACTTCGGATTTTATTATTTCCGGTCCGTCAGCATCCCCCTTTTTTTCTTATTTTTCTTTTTACTATCGTTTCCTCTAAAGATAAAATAGAGCAACTAAATATTTCAGAGAAGTTTTCATATGTTGATAAGTGTATGTGTCCTTTTACCTGGGAAAAACTATTGTGTTTATTCGATAAATCTTTTGTAACATATCAGGCTTTAACAAAGGTTCTTATCATTTGCACAATGATTAGAACATTTTATAAATCTTTACTTTACTCAGTTTTTTAATGCTTGTCTGTTCTTTAAAAATTGTTTCCAGAAAGATTATATTTTTGCTTTATTTTCGTAGAAATCTTAGTTAAACTTAAGTTCTCACTCAACGCTACTGCGATGCTTGGGAAAGTATGAATCCATCTTTTCACTCTCCAGCTATAGGTGGAGTAGCAGGTCAGATTGAGTCCTATAGCCTTGGTTGGCAACCAGACTAACTCTGAAAGAAATGGCAAACTACTGCAAAAACATCTCTGCCTAGTCAGTCATTTTTTTAAAAACCATTTCACCCCAAGCAAGGCATTCCATTGCCACTATTGCGCATGGGGCTACATAGGAGAAGGTAAAGAGAAGGAGTGGTTAGACATAGGGAATGTCAGGAGGAAGGTGACAGATGAGTAAGGATACCGAGGATGAGGGTTGGGCAGATGGGAAGAGTGTTTGATAGAATGGGAGCAGGTTAGTGTGTTAGTAGGTGTCTATTGACCTTACATCTAAACTCCTGGAGATTGTAGCCGTCGGGGAAGCAATCGTGTGGAAGGGAATTCCACAGTCGGGAAGTGCGAGAAAAGAAACTTTTGGAGTAGAAGTTGCGGTTGCATTTTATCGGTTTCCCTGTAAAAGGGTGGGATCTAGTTGCTAATCTAGTACCTCGTGCAAATTCGTATCTAGGGGGCACCAGTGATCTAAGTTCATCGGAGTAGAAGCCGTGAAAGTATTTATAGAATAGACACAGGGAAGCCACGTCGCACCGGTGGGAGAGAGATTGCAGGCGGTCTGCCAACTCGATATCTATCACATTACAGACCCTCCTCTGAACCTTATCGAGAAGCCCGAGGAGAATAGCAGGGGCACCCGACCAGATATGGCAGCAGTATTCAATGCACGGGGGGATGGTAGATTTATATATGTGCAGGATAGATTTAGACGGAAAAGAATTGATCGAATGAAATATGATCGCCGAAGCGTGTCTCAGATACGGCACTTAAATGATTGTCTGAGTCACTGGAGATAAAAAAGCGTTTTATTGCGCATATATAAACCGATTAGAGTGAGTGATTAACCGCCGAAAACATTGAATCGATCGAAAAGTTACACTAAAATAAAAAGCAAGTAAAAGATTTCGATGAGATGGAATGAACAATGAATTGTATAAAAAATTCAAGAAAATATAACAAATTAAATAATTAAAATATAAATCCAGTTTACACTGCAGAAACTATTTTCAGACGATGATCAAATTTAATCAATGTTTCTACTATAATATTTTTTTAATTAAGAAAATAAGCCATTAACGTTTTATTAATTAAATATCAGAGAATAAAAAGC